>JAJMSH010000095.1:0-37790 GCA_030558315.1 Kodamaea suecica | reverse complement strand
ATCTGCTAGATACTGTCACTTGTACAGAGGTGTGTATCCTTTCATTTACACCAAGGACAAGGTTGAAAACTGGCAAGAAGATGTTGAGAACAGATTAAGATGGGCTGTCTCAGAAGCTATTGACTTGGGTATCATAAACAAGGGAGATTCTATTGTCACTGTCCAAGGGTGGACCAGAGGTTCTGGTCACTCTAACACCGTTAGAATTGTACAAGCATAAACAACTATATACACATTTCCAGTTAATAATATGAACTTATTATATATATCTTGTATTCAGTGCTGCCGTTCATAAACGTGCCATTCACGTATGCGTTCACAAGAGTATTTCCACCGTACAAAATCCGCTAACAAAATAATTTTTCAAACTTCCAAAAACTTGAGGTACAACCAACTGCATTTTAATACATACAATGAACGTTTCAAGAGCTTTGAGGTCTCAAGTCGGGTCACTTGCAAAGGTCAGTGTAACCAGGAGACTGGTAAGAGCATACAGCACTGATGACAAGACCCATTTTGGCTTCAAGACTGTTAACAAAGAAGACAAGGAGAAGCTCGTTGGGGGAGTTTTCTCTTCAGTTGCTTCAAACTATGACATTATGAACGATGCTATGTCCATGGGTGTTCATAGATTGTGGAAGTCTCACTTCATCAACAGATTGGATGCTGGTATGAGACCAGGTACTGATAGACCATTGGACTTCTTGGATGTTGCCGGAGGAACTGGTGACATTGCATTCGGATTGTTAGATCATGCTGCTGAGAAGTACAGTGATACCCAAAGCACAATGACCGTTGCTGACATCAATGCTGATATGTTACGTGAAGGTGAATTAAGATTCCAAACTAACAAGTGGAACGATGGGTCCAACAGAGTACAATTCTTGGTTCAAAATGGTGAAACCTTGGACCAGATCGAAAGCAATTCGAAAGATGTCTACACCATAGCCTTTGGAATTAGAAACTTTACTGATATTCAGGCCGGTCTTAATACAGCCTATCGTGTGTTAAAGCCTGGTGGAATCTTTGCATGTCTTGAGTTCTCCCAAGTGGAAAACCCCATAATTGATTCTGCTTACCAGGTGTACTCGTTTGCCTTACCATTAATGGGACAACTTATCGCTAATGATAGAGATTCATATCAATACTTGGTGGAGAGCATTCAGAAGTTCCCTAAACAAGATGAGTTCAAAGGAATGATTGAAAAGGCTGGGTTCTACGTTCCAGACAAAGGATATGAAAACTTAACCTTTGGTGTTGCAAGTATCCATATTGGTGTCAAGTTGTAAGACTGAAAACAAAATCTGTATATAGTAAATAGAGAACGTACCTAGTCTATTCGTGTATATTATATTATGTAGTTTAAAGACTCGACAACATCTTCAGTTATATTCAATGCCTTCACAAACTTCTGCCATTTACCTCCGTCCACATCCATCGCATTTTCATTCGAGGTAACAACCCCATTGACTATTTTAAACTCAAAATGTATGTGAGTACCCTTTTGAGATCCCCTAACTTGGAATGATAATGAATTCAGGTTGGAAAAGTCCACACCCTCAAATACCACATTTATGTAGTCATTTTCCTGGTCTTCTTCGTCTTTTTGAATATCTTCCATGAATGCTTCGACTTCGCTAAACTTCCTCATTGGTTGTATATTATTGGAGAAATTTGCTGTTTCAGTAAGGGCATGTATTCCCAACATTTCTTCATCCGTAACATCGCTTGATAACTTGAGCGACTCACGAAGCCTTCTCTTTGAATCATTACTTATATTCACTTTTTCATACGGCTTAGTCGAATTCCTCAAATTATCTGCTATGTTGGAAAAGACTGAAAAGTTGCGTAGAAGTGTGAGCACTTCTTCAATATCGCTGATCTTTGTTATCTCGATAGCAGATATGCTATGGAATTGTGGCTGTGAGAAATCACTCGAGAATTTGAGTTGTAAATCATCGTTGAAGGCACATTCATAACGTTCACTATTGTTAAATTTATTTAGTATCTCGGGAACTTGCGTCTTATGATCTTTTGTAAATTTATAACCCAAGAATTCAAGTATGAAAATGGGCAACGTTATCGAATAGTTAAATGACAAATTTAGTAACCAATTGTTTGGTCCTTTTGTTTTACCCACAACATCAAATCTATACTTCTTGTTCTGAAGGTGCCATGTGTGTTCGCTAGCTTCCTTTAAGTAGTCACTTTGAACTGGGACCGATGAAGGTTGTAAATCGATTAATATGCTGTACTCCCTCCCCATTGGACTTGAAATTTCATTCGACAAAAGTCGATAGTCCCTCCAGAATACAATTAGTAAACCCAATTGTCCTGTTTTAACGTCATTGAGATGGACTTTTCCAACACTATTGGTGTATCCATGATTTATATTTGGATTACTGGACTCTGTGATTCCTTCAAGCTCATTGATACTACTCAATAATAAGGCAAGTTTTTCAACAAACAAAAATAGGTTTTCGTTCGATGTGGAGGATATACTATCGATGTTACCCAAATATTTCAAATTAGAAGGGAAATTCCCTAATTTTGGAGAGCTTAAATTCTCAAACAATATAGTCTCCGCGACGGACTTGTCTTTGCTGGTTGTTCCTGGCTTGAAGAAACGAACTTTATCTCCTGCCTTGGAAATATCTAGTGTTACCAAATTTATATCATCAGATGTAATAATTGCCATAAATTCCCCAGGAACATCCTTACTTTCTTCGTTCAAACCTTGTGAAACACTCACAGAAACAATCGAGTTGTCTTTAACGAAGTCAATATCAATTAGGATCGAGGATCCTGCTATAGAAAGTCGTTGAGCATTAGGATCACCATTGGTGGTATAATTCAACTTATCAATGAATGTCTCCAACTTCAACTGCTGTGCCAATCGCAGTATCAATTCAATTGACACTTTAAAGTTCCCCGAATAATCATATAGCAATTCCAAACATTTGCTGATGGAATCATTGAGCTGTGGCATGGTTACAGTAGCTAGAACTCAATACCAGTTGGTCAAACTTTTAAGTTTTGAATTTCGCGTTCACATTTTCATACAATGAAAACATACTGGCTCATGAGTGTGCCTACTCGTACAGTGTTATACGGTCCGCTGTCCACATTACCTAGAAGTTAGCGAAATGCTGGGTGATCTGTTCGCTACTAGTTGAATGCTTGACGTGAGCATTCTATATAAGTGTTGTCAATACTCCTCAATACTTCGAATTTAAAACTTTGATAGCAGAGTCTTCCAGTACAGTTGGGTCTTCTAAGTTTCACATGAAATACCCAATTGAAGGAGTAGAATTTTCTTCATTGATAGCGTCGTTACGGCTTATTTATTGATTGTCCTCGTCAACTGTTTCCTCAAACGTAACCTCATTTGCTATTTCCAAACTGGACAAAGTTGGCAAAAGTGGTGTGTGCACAGGTGGGATCACTAGAATCCATGTTGCTGACCACTGAATCAAGTTGAAGCAAAATTGAATTCAATGTCATCATTCCCATTTCTTTTGATGTTAAGAGGTAGGCATCTTCAGTGAAATACTGTTTGGAGGTGCCTTGCCGGTTGAAATGCTTCCAGCTACGAATTTCAAAGGTTTACTAACTCAATGAGGTCGCTGAAACTATCAATGCTGTTGTAAATTCGAATAATGGAAGGCTAAGATCAAGCTTTCCTCAACTGTTATCTCATCTATATTATTGCAAAGCAATCTTCATGCTCCTCGAATTCATAGTTATTCCCGTGTTCATTGGTTATCCCTTTCCAACAGTGAACAGTGACAGGGTTTGCTGTGCAACATCGCAAAACCATCAGACAATGGCCTTGACTGTAGCGAATCTGTCTTTGGAGTATTAGGTCTTGTTGATTCATCAATGGATGGTGTCAAATGAGCTGCTATAGTCACCTTAGCCAAAATGGTTACTTCTTGCAGCATGAACTTGCTCCACATTTCTCCGAGTCTACCCAACAGCTACTCCCTCGAATCTAACAACGAAGTCATACTAGTTGCAATAAGGATGGAGCTTGCTCCCTAGTTAAGATTCTCTTACAATCTGTATTTACGGTTTCATTAAACTTTTGCAGCAATTATATTTTGCAGCCATTTCAACTTCATTGTACAAACGTATTTAGATGCTCACTTTTAACTATGAATGTAGGTTGCATCGATCTTAGCTAAACTTGGACCCAAGTATAACTTTAACTTTCTTCTGTATGCGGTTGGGTTACTGGTTTGCACTGGGTTGCCTTCGAAGTACACGGTATCCAATTCAGGCAACTTACCCAATTGTTTGCCAATATCATCAAAGCTGTCAACTCTATTATATGAGCACCAGAAATCAGTCAATTTGGACAAGTGGCTCAAGTTTTCCAATTTGGTGAACCTGTTAGCTGTAACGTCTAAAACCTTCAAGTTTACGTTATTTTCCAAATTTTCAATCTTTTCAATACCGTTGTGTGACAAATATAACTCTTCAAGATTGACCAACTTATCCAATCCCTCGATCTTCACGATTCTATTTGATTGTATGGATAATATCTTCAAGTTGCTTAAAGCATCGAGGTTCTGTAATCTGCCGATTTTATTCTTTCCCAACCACAACTGTTGGAGATTTATCAAAGTTTGAAGGGATTCTGGTTCGATTTCTTCGATCTTATTTCCACCTAATTCTAAGTTCTTCAACTTTGTTAAAGTTGACAAGTTCTTGATCTCCTTGATCTTATTCTGTACGAAATATAAGTTTTCCAACCCTGTTAATGTTTCAATGTTCTTGATATTCTTGATCTTGTTGAACGATAAGTCTAGGTTCGTGAGTTTCACCAAGTGGGCAATGCTGCTTGATATGTGATTAATTCTATTATCATAAAGGTCCAATTCTTCCATGCTATCGCCTGGTAAGACTTTGACCTCAGTAATAGATGTAATTAAGTTCTGTCTTAAACATAATGCCTCTAACTTCGTGAATCTAGCCAACTCCAAGTCTTCTAGTGATCCGATCTTCAAATGAATCAAATCAATGTAGTCAGTTTCAGAATCAAGACCTTTGGTTAATTCTACGTCTGCATCTATGTGTTGAGGATGGTTATCAGGAATTATGGTGCCTGGATATTCAACTGGGAGTGGTTCTTCATCTGATCCTACCTCCACATCTAATTCTTCTTCATCTGTCTCTGAAAGTATTAATTCGTCCTCCTCCGGTTTTGACCCAATAGTCTTAGGAAGATCCTTGTATTCTGTCTTCTCTTGAGTCATTGCTAGAAAGATGTAGCGTTCAATACAATCGAAACTTCCTCTTCAATTTATCATTAGTTAAAGAGGCAAATAAAAGTCGTAGAAGCATGTCCCCCATTTACGAAAGTCGTAAAGTGGGACTTTTCAGTGTCCAATGAAAATGTAGAAGTAGTAAAGACGATACCCTACTACAAGGCAACGTGAAACCATTCCAGCTAGATAAATCATACATACGTGTATTGAAGCATATTCTATTGACTCTTTTGAATCGATATCTCAAATAAAATCGATGGAAAAATTGATATGTACATATAGAGTTTGGCAGAATTGGTGGAAAGAAGTCTAATGCATTCGTAAGATATTAGCAAAGTGACGGGGGCCCTATTGGTTCTGTCGTTGTGTTATCGTTTTTATTATTGGATAAATAGTATATGCATGGTTCCCTTTCCCTGGGTGTTGGAACTTATAACTTTTGTTCTTCTTCAAAGATGTAGTCAACAGCTTCACCAACAGTTTTGATTTCATCAGAGATCTTTTCAGGAATTTCCAAGTCAAATTCTTCTTCTAAGGCAACCAAAGCTTCAATAGTATCGAGCGAATCTAATCCCAAGTCCTTTTGGAATGATGATTCCAAGGAGATATTCTTTGACTCTTGCAAAGCAGCAACAGTCTTTAAGGCTTCCAAAGAACGCTTGATAACTTCCTCTCTCGTGATTGGAGCAACGGCATAGAAACGAACAAAGTTGGTTGGTAATGGGGCAGCAGCTCTGATAACAGGCATGCGGGTGGCAGCACGAACGGCAGATCTAAACATTCTGATTTTAATGGAGTATAGTGTCGATATCTTCGCTTTCAACGTTTGTCAAGGGCGATTTTCATTTGAGTTTTTTTGGCGAAAAGGAATTGCCTGTCACGTGAAACGTTTATTCGAAGACTTGACGGAGCGCATTTACGAGTAAAAGAGGGAATGGATTCAACTCCTGCGCGTGCCCCAACTTGAGAATTTGCAGCCACCCTGGCAAGGCACAGATGTGGTAGTACAACTAGGTATCAAGAGAAGCAATTGGTAATATTGGTTCACCCAGAGGTATGTGTATCCATACCTAGTTAAAAAGGAAATTGGTCTTGTGAAAATATATAGGTATAGTGGTGGTACCACCAAACTGCCTTCATTACGTACGATGTATGGTTCTAATGAGTTAACATATATTCTAGTTCTATATTAAAGTGCATTGTACCACCATAAAACCAGTCATTTCTAGTTTCACGTAGTTCGATTTTGGTCACTAATTACAATTAAATGCATTTCCTCATAGCATTACCTTTTCGTTTGACGTACAAGATGCCAATGAACGTTACATCAACTCAAAACAATCGAAGTTTAATCGCTATTCGTTCACAGATCACTATCCCTTAACCATATTTCTCCAGTTCAATGCAGTACGCTTGTACTTAGCATTAAACGAATAAGTACTGTCCATGGTAGAACTCTTGTCTGAAGAAAGACCAGAAACACCAGAAACACCAGATCCACTGGAGGCGGACGATGTTCTACTGGTAGTTCTTGTCAATCTGGAGCCGGGTATGGTTGGTGCCATACTAATAGTGCTTGAGAGTCCAGATATGGATCTCTTATCGTTGAGTGTGTGTCCACGATGTTCACGTTCCCGTTCGTGGCCATGACCATGCCCTTGTAGTGGATTTTGAGGTTGGTTGTAGTGGTTAATCGCATGATTGTAGTCAGAATTATCATAATCGGTAGAGATCTTCAAGTTCTCAATATCCTCTTTGAAGTTCTTCTTGTATAATTCAATCAAGACCTCGTGGGAAGCTCTTAAGGTAGGCGAGACCAATTTACCATGCAAGTGCAAACAACGGTTCAAGATCATAGTCAAATCATTAAAGGCGTTTTTCAACAATCTAATTTGAGACTCATATCCCGCATTATCTTCGTATTTGCTGTCTGCAAAGAAGGTACGGTATTGGCCAACACCACCATTGACTGGAGAATCAACGGTACCGGCAAGCTGTCTTGATAAGTCGTTGTAAAACGAATTGAAATCGGTCTTCTCCTTGAAAGCCATGTTTATCATACTTTCTAATTGAATCAAATCGTTGTTCTTGTTGACAATGGTTCTAATTGCGTTATCTAATGGTGATAACTTGACAACACCAGTTCCCTTGATATCACTTCTGTTCATCAAGGTTGGGAATGAAAGATATGTTTCGTAGGTTGTCTCTTCCGTCCACAAGTCAAAAACTGAAGTAGATCCTGGAATCTTCTTCATCGTAGTGAAGTAACGCAAATCCTTGTTTCTAGCATATTGCCTAACACCAATCGAAGTGTTGAAGAGTTTGTCCGAAATTTCGCTCACTGGTTCCACGGTACTAACATGCAAGTATCTACCGGTCCTCACTTCTTCCTTCAATTTCTGAGCCTCCACATCATCAGAAACGATTCTAGCACCTGGGTACAATCTCAATAATCTTTCGTGGATAGAAGTGATGTGTTCAAATGGCAACCCCTCATAGATTTGTTCCTTACCTCTAATGTTGACTGGGAAACCGGCACCAATAAAAGCAACTCTGAAGAAAGATGGACTCAACTTGTCTGAACTTTCCAAATCCAAATACAACTTGGCTAACTTATTGTGCACGTATGCAAAGGCCTTCAAATCAAAGGTATGGGCATTGTAGGAGTCCAACAATTCATTGTATGTATCAGTGGCTCTTTCCAAACTGTTACCCTTGACATAATTGGTAGCAATCATCTTGAAAAGAGTTTCCCTTCTTTCAAATGAACTTTGTTCTGGGAACTTAGGTCTGTAACTTCCAGCAACGATTGTGTTGTGGTCCCAAGTGTAAGTGGATGCCAATAACTCTAAACTTAATGCAGCTTGAATGTGATCATGCTTGGAAATATTCTCTTCGTACATGGAGTTGATGAACGAGTGGAACAATTCAGGCTTGTTGGCATTCTTTAAGTAAGCATTAATGTTCAATTTGTGGAACGTTCTGTCGTCATCGAATTCCGGACCAACTGGAACACTGTTCAAATCGTTCAACACGGCCAAGAAACCACTAAGTGTTTGGATGAAAGTGTAAATAAGGTTGAATGCTTCATCTTCACGATCCAACCTAATAGTAACCTTCATTCTTTCAACAAACGTAGCTTGTTCAACTGGACTTGGCTTGTAAGCATTTCTATAGTAGATATCATGCAAACCGACCAAACATTCCTTCTCAATATCGACAATGTTGTCACTCAAAATGTATTCAGAAACCATAATCGACCATAAGATCTTAACACTTACTTCCTGGCATTGAGTGTTCTTTTGCAAAGCGAAAAGCATTAAGTCTTGCAAAATACCGTAGTCATGGTTAATGAATTCGACTTGGTAACCACCAAATTTGCTCAAGTTAAATCTAACAACATCTTCTTCGGTTGCTTCCCACGCCAAGGCATCCCAAGCTTCGTTAACTAAGAACGCGATTCTGTCACGCATAGTACCAGTAATTTGGTAACATGCCTTTCTAGGAACGTCTGATAAATGTTCGGTAGATACTGGTGCTAAAACTGCTAATCTTAATAACGTTTTCAAGTAATTACCCCAGAGAACTCTATCAAACATCTCTGACTCGTCAATACCAGGAACATAATGGTTAACCAATAAGGGTCTGATAAGTTCTAATGAGGTCAAACTGGCTTCTGCAATAAGGGCATACAAAGATAACCACTTATCTTCAGGGAAAAACTTTCCTTGTCTCATTAATTTGACACCTGACATAAGAGTAATAATATCTTCATTTTGGAAATCATTGGCCAAGTACTTGTCTGCTTCGAAGAAGTCATTCAAGATCTTTTTGCTCAAGATCTTGCTGTATCCTTCATCTCCTGCAGTAGCTTTACCGATTTTTGCCATAAAGCAGAAGATGGAAGATAATTCGACCATAATTTCAACCACAACTTCGTCATTGACGATTGAATCTATAGAAGCTTCCTTGAAAGGATATTCTGTTGGGAATAATTGCGTGAAAGTTCTCTTAGGTTTGAAATAATCGTTACCTCTGGTGAACTTGTTGTACTTGATAATCGTTCTAGATATAGCAGGTAACAACTTAGTTATAGAGTAGCACAAGTTAATTTCTTCAATGTGACCATCCACAAATACTGTCTTCCATAAAAGAGAACAAACGGCATTCAAAACACTACAAGCCAATCTGGTAGCATCAATATCAGTAGGACCCAACAATACTTGCATGGCCCAAGTGACTGATTTAGCTACCAAAACAGCACGCGAGTCGGCATTTTCAACCAACGATGTGCAGAAGAGACGTCTTATCAATAATAACTTACTGATAATAATCTTATGATCCTTTGGAGCAGTAACTGGTCTCTTTGCATTGAATGCATCTTCGTTAACCCCCAAGCCTCTAATACCAATGGAATTAATAAATGTGACAACAAGTTTCAAGAGTTCAAGCTCATCAATTTGAGACTTGAAGGTTAAAACATAATCAATAATGTCTAAGATCAAGACTTGATCATTAACCAATGCGTTAGATTGGATTGAAAGGAAGAAGGCACCCGACTTGAACAAGGAAGTCAAGGCCCTAACATAGGAATCAAAGTCGCTTGGGCTGGCACAGTTAATAGAGTTCACAGCCAATTTCAAAATCAATGAAACAACTCTACACAAGGATCTTGAAATAGAATTCCAATTGGATTCTGCTCTGGAGAAAATCTCAGAAACCTTGTTCAATAAGAAGATCCCAATTGGTGGGAGACTGGAGTATCTTTCAGTAAAAGTATCTATCAAGTATAGGTATTGGTCTTGCTTTCCAAAAATTGTGTCCAACAAGTGAATAATTGCCTTGAAAGTGTTATCATGTAAGATTTCAATACTTGGCGAGGCAGGCTGTTGGAAAGAACTGTCGACAATACTGTACAATGAACTCAATAACTCTGGGAAATACTTAACCAATTGGGAAATATCTAACTTGCAGAAGGAAACCAATGAGCTTGACAATTCATCAATACCCTTTTCACCAGCCTTGAAGAATCTTTCATATTGGAATACAGTATCGATGGAAACGTCGGAGTTGTAAATCTTACCGACATATTCAGTACTAAGTTCAATTTGAGCCATTGGCAACTTGTGGGTAGTGGAAACAATTTCAATGGTATGTGTCTTCTTCTTGTTGAATTCAACCAATCTATTGCCTGATTTGTAAAGAAGTTTACCTTCACCAGCCAAGACACCGTTGATATACAAGGAAAGGATAATGTAGTCGTCCTTTGGGAATTTCTTAGAAGGATTCTTCAAGGAAACACCATTGATCTTAATGATTTCACCAATAGCTTCATCTGGGAAGACCGAAACGAATTGCCAAGAGCGTCTTTCCTGTTGATTAGACGCCTTAGCAAAAGTGATCAATTCATTATTTGGCGTGCTGACTTCAAAGGTTAACAAGTCATCCTTGATGATACTATTGAGTAAGTTCACCTTACCCATGGCCAAGTAGATACGTTCATAGTTTTCAGCTAAGGGGTCAAAGAAAATAGGCTTAATTCTGGAAATTGGGGCAGAAGTAGCGACAGGGTTATAGTTTTGACCGGAGAACTGATGCTTGAATTCCTTAATGGAAACAACCAATTTCTCAGCTCTAGGATTAACAACAACGCCATGTCCCGAGCCAGAAATGATTCTATCGACCAATTCACCCCAACCATTATTAACAACGCCATCGGTTTCGTCAACCATTCTTCCAGCCTTCTTATTGTTAACATAAGAGCCAAACAACTTGATAGAAAACTGATGGGACTCACCAGATTGTAATGAACCCTGATTCTTGGAGAAAATCCTTGTAATGTCGGTAACACCTGCAGCAACTCCCTTCTTAACTCTTCTGACTTGTGGGAGGTGATTTGAGCCCTTAATGTTCAAATCAATCTCTTCTGTCAAAACAGCAACTAAATAGACTCTACTATTTTCAATTTCACTTGATGGAATGTTTCTGAACAATGCAGCACTGATCTTTTCAACATGAACCAAGTCATCAACAGAGTTAGTATGAACGGCAAATGCTTCAGTCAATCTCTTACGGTTGTTACGAATGTATAAGTAAGCAATCATACCAGCAAACCCAGGAGGCTGGTAAGCCGAAGTACCAGAAACAGACTTGAAATCGACAAGGATGTGGGACGGAGGGTCATGGTGTAACTTCTTGTTTGGAACAGGATCCATAGAAAAATCTTGTGAATGATGGTGGGCATTGATAGGAAAGTTATTTGCCAATGCACATAATACTTGGTTCAAGGCAATTCTTGTAGGAACGGCAGTGGCATTCGATAACAATTCACCAGTAATGGTATCTCTGGACAAAATAGTCTTATAACCAGAGGTATCTGTGTTAGTGTTATCTAAATCGTATGAATGAGCATTCAATCTAGCGGCTTTAGAAGCCAATTTCTTGGGAATTTTATCGAATAAGAAAGTGACAGTTTCCTTTGCAACTTGAGTTTCATTGATAGTAAGTAAACCGTGAGTTAACTTAATTCTTGCCTCATTCAATTCGTAGTAAATACTAGACAATTTGTTGAAAAGTCTGAATTCACCAATCGAGTACAAGGCAAATACATGAGAAGTCAATAAGCCCAAGGCATGTCTAATTTCACCAATCAAGTCTTCGCCCTGTTCAAAATTGTCTGTAGGTAAAACAGGGATGAGATTCCTGGTGCTGTCATCTTGTTCCTCACCATTTGTAGCGTTGAGGCGGGCCATTTCGGAATCTTGGATGGTTGGAACGTAATCGGAATTCTCGAAGTTGTTGAAGCCATTGTTGACCTTGATATCACCAATTGGAACGGTCTGGATTAGCTTACAGTACTTCAAAGGGAAAACCACGATTTTGTTATTGACACCAGGTAATTGATCCAAATTAACAGACGTGATCGTGAAATCGTTTGGGAATGGCTTGGTTAAGGAATAACCTCTGGCCCATTTGTTGGCCTTGGTTTCAAACACGTAGACTTCATCACCAGGGTATAAATTTTTCAAGTTATCGTTATGTAAATTAGGATGTTTTTCGAAGGGCAAGAAAGGCTTAACGATCTTACCACGTAAGAAAGTCTCAGTAGGTTCCCAAGACATGTTGAACAAAACTAGCGACAAGTGTACGTTTTCAATACAAGAGAAAGAGCGATAAGTTAGATTATTTGGTGTTTATATTCTAGAGACCCCCTAACATTGTTGTTCGTTGAGCGCATGCACAAGTCCTTGCACCGTCAACACATTTTTCATCGATTTCATGCACAATAAAGCCAAAAAAGCGCCCGGTTTCATGCAATGTCCCGATTTGGGTTAATGGCTCCATCGATAATTCGCAGCTCGCCTCGAAAAGTGACGTAAGCCTTTGGTGCTGTGGATGTGCTACGGTGTTCAGGAGCTTGGTGATGAGTAGGCAGTAGCTGGAGGTGTGCCGGTGGCGATGAATTGTAGTTGGCAGATTATGAGCTTCTCCTGCTGGTAACAATTATTGGAGGAGAGATTGTTAGGTAAAGAGGAGATGAGAGGCTCCGTGACTTATGCTTTGTTATCTTGGTTTTGCCTGTACGCTGTCGAATTGCATCAAGTTTTCTTGAAAAACTTACAAAATATACTAAACTTAATCATAATACATTAATATGTGAACTAAAACCATTAACAAACGAGCTGAAAAACTTATTTAATGCCATTAGGCAAGAAAAGATATCCATTTGTGCATAACCTCTTTGAAACTCCTGATATTATAATCTCTTCCACCGTCCCAAATATACCTGTCCATTTCTGTTCTTCCACTGTCGAAGTCTAAAGTGTCTAAACTAGGGATTCTGGTTCCTCTAACTATCTTGTAGCCAAAGTAAAGACCTGCAAATACGAAAAGAGTACCGTAACTTGAAAAGAAGAACATAGTATCCCATTCATCTTTCAAGAATACCACAAATCCCATGCAACTTATGATCATTGACGATCCAAATAATCCGAACATGGCACTGTAGGGTTGTAGTGGAGATCTGTACGGGTACGACTTGTCGTCCCTATTAATAATGTCGGGTCTTCTCTTTAATCCATAGTAGAATCTTATGTACGAAAGGCACATTGCAAACCAAACAACAACTCCAGAGGAAGCAATTAAACTTGTGAGATTTTGGAACACAACTAGGGCTTTTTCTGAAATACAGATGTAAGATAATAGCCCGAAACTTGCTGAAAACAATACTGCGTTATATGGGATCCCAGATCGACTGCAGTATGTCATAAACTTGGGGGCTTTGCTTTGCAATGCAAGTGAGTAAAGTGTTCTTGAGGACACATACAATTGGGAGCTACCACAACTTATAGCGAAAAATACCAAGAACCCATTTACAATTGAACTCAATTCGCACAGACCAACACTTTGTAATGCAACAATCCAGGGACTCTGCGCACCACTTCCAATCCCAGCATATACTTGGGTTTCGTTGTTACAATTGACACCACCAGCATACAAAATCGCATAATTGGTTGCAAATTGCGCTTGGCCCACCCCTGTATTGCCCGAGTAATATCGCAACAATCTAGGATCTCCAGCGTAGACATTGAGCGAAACAACAAAGGCAGAGAGGCAGTAAAAGATTACAATTCTCCAGAAAACTCTTTTGGTAGCTGATGGTAAAGCCTTTCTTGGGTTCTTAGCTTCACATGCTGCAATACAGACAATTTCTGTACCACTATAAGCATACGAAACCACAATAATTGCAGTGATTAAGGACAAAAATCTACCTGTTGCGCCACCAATACCATCGGTGGGGGGGCTTGTACCATTGTCATGCAAATTAAATGAAGGTCTAAACAAGCCAAACATCAAATTATGCTCCACATCCGATTGCGACAGCTGCCAATATCGAAACCCAATATTCTGGTCATTTTCATGGAACCCGCCAACATTTAAAACAATCATAAATATTATCATCAACAAAACTAATAATAATTTTATCAAAGACGAAAAGTATTCGACTTCCCCAAATATTCGGACGTCAATCAAGTTTGCCAAGATTACAATTACTAGAAACAACGTTACAAACCCAACAGACAGTCCTTTATTCATAGGGATTTCAAGATTTGGATAGTATGACAACATAATAACACTGGCAACGACCTCACCAGCCAAACCAAAGGCAAAACTTGCCCAATATAGCCATCCCACTGCAAATCCAAATGCATCGTCAACGAATCTTGAACTTAAGCCAGATACACCATCGACTACCGAGATGAAAGTTACCATTTCGCAGAATGACATGATTGTACATAGGACAATCAAACCACAAATTACAAATGCAAGTAGAGTCCCAAACCCACCAGCAATAGTAAGTGCCTTCCCACTGTTCAAGAACAAACCAACACCTAATGTTCCACCAAAGGAGATCATTTGCAAATGTCTTACTTTCAACTTTCTTTGCAAGTAATAGGATTGGCCCTCATTTACGGAAGAATCTATGGACGATAGGTTTGTTGAGTAAAATTCGTCTACTTGAGACTGTTTCTTTGAGTCATTAAACTTGGTGCTATTATTTGAGCTCGATTGAGCTTCTTTATCTTTTAAACCAAACGATTTCGAGGATTTAAGCAATTTAAACTTATTCGATAAAGACATTTTAGAGGATGGAGTCTTAGGAGTTGATGAGGTTGGTATCGAATTTATAGTGACACTTTCATCTTTAAATAATTTCTTTGTATACCAAGAATGTTTCGGTTTGAATACCCTAGGAGCAGAAGCCTTTTTGCTGTGCAGTGATTCTTCATTCTTAAATTCATCATCCGCATAGAAATGTTCAAACAATTGGTTTCCCTCCACAACGTTTAAGACATTATCGAACTCACTTGCAGGTTCCATCGCTTTCCTTCTCTCCATAATTTGGGAGTGAATTCTATCATTTAATTCTGTTTGCTTAACGTATTTGTTGAAGTCGTCCAAGTTAGATAAGTCGAACACAGAGCTTTGGGTCGAATTCATAACTTGAAGAGGGATTTCCTTATTATTTTTCATTTTGTTTAGAACGGTATTAACATCAACTTCCTTTTTGTTCGACTTGAACTGCTTTTCGTATTGTCTAAGGTAATTAAAACGATCGTCATCATAATCATTGATAGCACCGTTTACCCCCGCTCTCACATCATCGAAGGATTTCCCTTGTGAACTAGCAATTTGTTCTATTACTGACGAGTGCAAAGTATGCTTGTCGTTATCAGTGGTGTGGTCGTAGTTAGCCGTGCTGTTGAAGTCATTTGAAGTGAATGTCCGTAGATCTGAAGCAGAATCAAAATGCAGCCGGAATATGTTCTGTTCGGTCACATCAGTTTCGTCATGAATGTTATTAGGATGCGTGTTGTTATGGAAGATATGGCGCAACTGTCGCACTGATCTGGAGGAGGATTCTAGAGATATGGAATCGTCTTCGACTTGTTTGCTTTCGATGTAGGGTCTAAAGAAATCATTATTAATCATAGAAGCTGAACTCGTTGATAGAGTTTCCAAAGGAATATCGGACCCTTCGTGGGTCATTCTCAGCAACGGATTTGTGTACGAGGATGTTTAATGAATGTCTGAAAGGTATTCTGATCTCTGAAGGTAAGGCGGCAGGCGTGTACGATGTGAAGGTAAGCTGAATGGTGTGAACTTTTTGAACTGTTGATAGGAAAAATCATTCTGAAAACACTTTACGCTCGAAAGAGATATACGAAATACGAGCCTTAGGGGGCGAAGGTCAGTACGATAAGTGTTTTCAGGTTATTTACAGCTACGTAGGACAGAGAGTTCACTGCACAGCTCCACCACAACAATTCACATAATTTTACTTCCAAACCATGAACTCACAGTCGTGAAGTAAAAAGATAAAGACTTGTTGCGTCAGAAGCCAAGGGGTGCAATAGCAACGACACTCAACAGTCAGACACATTGAGCAAGCCCAACAATGTCCAACTGTCATCCGTATGTTCCAAAAATCAACTAGGTAACATGTAAAGATCATCAATAGATGATATTTCAGTTGTTACACTGAAAAGAACAGATACTACACTTGATCTAAGCCAAAAGGCAAAGAGATTTGGCCGCAGAAAAAGGGAGACACGGGGAATGCGCAGTATTTATACTGCGACTACACGTCCGGGTAACTATCTCGCGCCCTTAAAAAAACGTCAAGTTGAGATCTTCGAGAAGAGTCGTGTACACCCACAAAGGCATACGGTCGTCCCTCCATGTCTTCACGTTAAAAAATTTTCACCTTGATAGAAAATCTCTGGAGCACTATCAACTTCTTCTGCTTTCTTTTTGATTCCTTTTGCCTCTTTTCCTCTTCGATGGTAGATTCACCTGATGGTAGTCATATGATATTGGTTATGTAAACCAAGAAATGCTATCTCATCTCGAATTTTTTCAAGATGCCCTCATCGATGAAATAATATATAATGGGGGTACTATTCTTCTTAATAGGTGAACTAAATTAGAATTATCCATTCAAATACAATACTTTAGAAACACTCCAAACATGTCTTACCCACGTTCATACTCCAATAAAAGAAGATACTCTCAAAAGAGTTTGACTTCAAGAAAGCCACAGTATAGAAAGTCCTCTAAGCCTCTCGAGCGTCGCTCCAGAGTATATGTTGAAGAGCCTTCTTCTGACGAAGAAGAACAACTCCAAGACCAATACGAAGCTGATGAAGATGAAGGTGAATACTACTCATTCGATTTAGCCAACAATAACAATAAGCGTTCTTATCCACACTATGACGAAGACTCTGAATCTTCTTCTTCTGAAGCTGAAGAAGTATACCTTGTTGATATGAACGATGAATTAGTGAACGATGCCCTCGACCAATTAGAAGCTGAAGGAGAAGTTTATGATTTAAATAATGACTTGATCAGATATTACGATGACGAATCATCTGAGGATTCTGATTCTATTGCCAGTTCCGACTCTGATATTGAAGATTCTGAAGACTCCATCTACAGCCTGGACAGTGAACAATCCGAATATGATGCTGAAGAAATTTTAGATATTATCGACATGAACGACCAATTGCAAGCCGAGGCCTTGACTTCAATATCTAATAAGTCCCAGTTCTACGCTGTTGATTCCGAATTAGAGTCCGAATCTGAAACAGACTCACATTCAGACTCAGACTCAGACTCAGAATCCGAATCTGATTCCGAAATCGAATACTCATCTAACTCTTCTAAGTTAAAGGATCAATTAGCCGTCGAAAACGTTAGACAAACCTTCCAAGAGTACCTTGACGATGTTAAATTCTACTCAGAAGATGAAGATTCACAATTAGGCTCTGAACCGGAATATTTTGAAATCGACTCCGATGTTGAACAGGAAGGTACTGTTTACGATGCTGGTGATGCTAGATACTACGAATACGATTCAGGTTCAGAATCTTCTTCTGATGATGAAGGAATCACTATTTACAGACACAGATTCGACCTCCCGGGAAATGAAAGTGAAAACGATTCTACTGACGATGAGTTAATTGCGAGCGATTCTGATTCTGACTCTGACATCTGTGAAGAAGACTTATACATGGGCGAAGACTCAGATGATGAGATTGAAATTATTGATTTGTCTGAAGATTTAGTGAATTCCAAAGACTGTGAATTGATTGAGTTAGACAATGAATACAAATTGACCTTGAGATTCCCATCTATGGTAAAAGATGAGTTGAAGCTTGATTTCAACAAGGCAGAAAACAAATTAATCATTACTGGTAAGTTTGATTTCCATGACATTGTTGAATCTGATGATTCAGACATTGAAATTGCTGAACAAGAGACAGACAAACAGGTAGCCACTGAAGAAGATGACGAATCATCAGATTCCGATTCTGATTCCGACTCTGACTCTGACTCCGATTCCGACTCCTCTTCGTCTTCATCATCTTCATCATCTTCAGACTCCGACTCAGAATCTGAAGATTCCGATTCCGATGAAGAAATCCAAGAAGATGCCAAGACTTTGATTAAAGCATACAAGAACCAAGAAATCAGTTTCGAAAAGCACTTCCAATTCGAGAAGTTAATTAAGTGTAAAGAAATCACAGCCAAGTTCATCACAGACGATGAGTTGGAGATCATTATTCCCCGTGAAGGAGAATTCCAAAAGGAAGAAAACTTACGCATTCTCATTGAGAACGTTCCTACCATTGCTGCTATTGCAGAGAGTGACGAACAAAGTACCACTGACGAAATAGAAGAACCTGCTTCCATCGAAGAAGCATAAACTTCCACTTTTCAAGCTTACGAAAACACGAACAAGAAAACGATCTAGTTAACAAAGGTTGAGGTTCACCTTGAAGGTGGTATTCGCTTTTGATTAATCTTTAATAACATTTCTGCAATAATATATAAAATACTTGGAAATACAAAATAATGACTATTTTAAATGTAGGGATTGAGTGGAGGGAGTATTTGCATCATGGTGCTGTAAGATGATTTGCACCCAATCCATGTCCATATCGAAATTGGGTTTCAAGAGGTTTGTATCTTATATAGAAGCAAGAGGATAACTTCAAAGGACCTATTCAAACACTATAGGATGTCTTTGAATGGAGATTACAAGTAATTCAATTTGATATATAGAGCTCATAGGTTGAGCACAACGAGCAAGCTGAAATCTGTGATGTTTGCTGGCTAATTTTGTGTTAGGCAGATCAAGAGTGGTTGCAAAATTACGAAATTCATGGAAACTATTTAACATACTGGTTGATGATTTAATTGGAGTGGAGAAAGGTCCAATTGGGTCAGTGAGTCTTGCCCATTTATAGTTGTCTGCATGGCCATGGTCTCACTCATGATGCGAAATCTCTCTTCGAGTTAAATCAGGCACACAACAGGCTCTGGCAGGGTCAATGGGTGTCGTACATAGAAGGAACTAGACCACGAAGAACTGGATTGATTCACGAATAAAATAGAAAGTTGAAACAAGAAATGGGGGACGGCAGTGTGTTTGTTATCATTACCTGAGTATAAGAAACTCACTGTACTCCATCATCGAACTCGAGTCGTGGGACTCACCCACACGAAACAGGCAAGGCTAAAAAAGCGAATGGAAAAAAATGTCATTGAATTCCTTAACACAACTCCAACATGATTAAATATGGGATTAATATAAGCAAAAGAATCCCAAAGGGCCAGGTTAACTCTAGGATAGTGATAGGAGCTGTCACTGGATTGAGTCATTTTTCTAGTCTACAAAATCGGACCCTTCTACGTACTAGAGCTTATACAACCAGTGCACCCAATGCAAACGAAAGCTTCGTAAAAGATGATAAGAACCCAGGAGCAGCGAGTATAAACAGGACTCAAACCATAGAAACCACACAAGAAGGGGTAAAAGAATCAGCTGAAACACCAGCTGAAGAAGTGGATGATGGTGACCAATTCTTGACCACGATATTCGATAACATGGATCCTTACATGGATACCTATGGAGTTTATAATCAGCTAACCAATTCTGGATTCACAGCGAAGGAAGCAGACGAGGTGATTAACTTGATTATTGTACAATTGAACAGTAAGCTATCTAAGTTACCTACCAAATACTCACAGGAGTTCGAATTAGAAAACGAAAGATATCTCTTTGAAAGTGCCCAACAAGAGTTGAGAGTAGACATCACTAGATCTAGAGAGCAGCATATAAACGAACTTATCGGATTGATAAATACCTTACAGCGAGATTTCCATATCATATCGGATGAACTCAACAATGCATTCATACAAATGAAGAATGATTCACAGGTTGCTATTGATGATCAGAAGTCAGAAAATACATTACTGTCTAAAAAGATCATGCTCAAGATTCAAGAGACAAATCACAAGATCACAACTGAGTTGAACTCGGCCATGAGATCGGAAATAGAAACCCTAAGGTGGCATTTATCTAGGTGGGGGTTGATTGCTATCTTGGTATCAGTGTTCTCTGGGTGTACTGCGTTCTATGCACACAAGGCAAGCTCAACAAGAAAGATGCAAAGCGAAAATGAGTTCATCCCTCTTGTTATGTACGAGCCAAGTGAATTGGATGAGGACGATTACCATACTGACTTGGATAAGAGTCTAATTAACTAATCGATGGTCAATGCATGGGGGGAATATATAAAAAGAGCATTCGCACGAATTTTTCAGATAGTATTTTGTAAGCCATTCCTTTCTACGATGTCTTCGTGTGATACAGAGGCATGTAAGTCGTATGCTTGTCAGATCCAAGACTGCCTCCAGAGCAACGGATACAACGAAGCAAAATGCTCAAAGTACATTGACCAGTTATACTTGTGTTGCAAGAAGTTCTACGAAGCCAATGGTGTTGATGCGAAGAGCGTTTGCTGTCCCAAGTCATCACTATTGCAGTTGAAGCTTAAGCAGAGAGAATTGGGGCAGATTGATGCAGAGTTGCATGCGCATAGCTATAAATGAACGTGGGGAAGCAATAAGGTGATGTTACGGGAGTAATTTGCTGACAATCAGGAAGACATTGGAAGTGCTCTTGGGTCGAGGACCAGTCAAAATATCGAGAGCATTCCTCGAATAACGAGAGACGAAATACGTGGAGTATTCAACAAAATACGGGGAGTCACTTCAAGACTCGCGAGTGGTACGTCGTGGCAGTAAAACGATTACTCACAAGCTAATTTAATAGAAATCTACAATGTATGTTAGGAACCGCGTAGCATTCTCACAATGAGGGACTCGACAGAACGGGCTGGTAAAACAATCAATATAAGGACGACCCGAGCACGATAGCAACCAGCGCAGTGGCTACTGATTATATGTAGAAGAAATTATCATACAATCCGTGACTCTAATGGGTGCCTATAATTAAGTGAAGAAAAAGAGGAAAACCTGTGAAAAATTGCATGGGAATTTCGATTTATATATAAGATGATTTGAAAGTCCGGGTAATTTACAATTCACTTTTGTATGGAGTCCTGCTTCCTATCGTACTCATGGGAGTCTGGAGTAAAACTCTTTAGGTCTGAATCGTCTGTTAACCATAAGGCCTGACCACTGACGTTTCTTGAGGAGTTATCAATTCTTACGTTTTTCTCGAACTCTTTGACTGCAGACTCGATTTCGACGGGATCGACCCCCAAGTCAAGGAGCTGCTTGCGCAAGAGGGCAATATGCAACGACATCTTGAAGTTACGACGGGCCACGTCTCTTCTCTCTTGTAGGATTTGCAAATCTCTCTTCTTCAGGGCATTGATGAATTGGATCTTCTGTGTTTGCAAGGTTCTTTGATTTATGGCCGAGATTTCAACTGATGCCATTTCAAGCTTGATTCGATTGGTGTAGTTATCAACTGCTATGTAAGTCAATGCACACATGGAAAGCAACGAAGTAATTTCCCTAAGAGGTCTGCTTTTATCGTTACTCTGCTGTTCTTGCGTATTTGTACTTTGCTCTATACCATTTGAGTTCGTATTGGTTAAAAGGTCTGTTCCATTGGAATATGAAGTGTTGTTGGGGGTTGACGTTGAATTGCTAATGCCATTGCTATTGATATTGACATTGCCATGGTTTGTAGATTCGCCGGACCCTTGGAACGTACTGGGTATGTTGTAGGGATCGGCAAAGTGGGTAGGAGGCTTGAATGAGTAGAGTCGACGGCAAATCCGTTGCATCTTTAATGTGTTGAGGGTTAATTGCGTTAAAGATGATTTTGTTTTGAGGACGAAATTTTCCAGTATCTAAATATCAGTGCCTGCTTGAACAGTACTACGATTAGTTAAGGGCTACATCTCTGTCAGTTATATATATATATTAGATCATGTACATACTATCAGTAATCTAGTGTCTTCTAGATTCAGCGATAACCTTGCTCATTTCTTCAACCTTCTTCAAGGCTCTCTTGTGGGTACCCAATCTCTTCTTAGCTAACTTCTTAGCTCTCTTTTCACCAGCGTTTCTGATCAATTCAATCAATCTTCTTTCATATGGAGCGAGACCGGCAACTTCCTTGACGATGTTTCTAACGAATTCGGTTCTCTTGGAAAGAGCACCCTTTCTGTAAGAAATCTTTGGTGCAAGTTCCTTGGCGACAGTCTTGTGACCCTTGTTTAAACCAACAGCAATTCCTATAGTTGTTAGTATTTGAAGGTTAAACATAATTGAACGATGAAGGTTTGGACGGTTCATGGTGTGTGGAAATATTTTGCTGTCCATATTGATGTCATCTTGAGTTATCTTCTTGGGGTTCATCTCATCGCAGTTAGGTTATTAACTTCAATATGTTTTGAATTACAGCATTCTGTCCCAGTTTACATAGTGTATTTTCAGTGATGATATTGTTTATAAGTCCTCATCACTCGAGTATTGTCATTTGCTAGACAGTCATAGAACACTCATTTGACATCATTACTTCATCTGAATAGTACTCCTGAACATCTAATATCCCCTTTCACAGTCTCTCCTGTTCGTTGAGATCCATTCTTGATATGTACATACCTGATCTAGCCATTTTTGATGTATTTATGATAGTTCAAAAGAAAGACCTCTTCTCTAACTAATTGATAAATTAATTTTGTTCCTGGAGAGAATTGATGGCTGGAAAATTTTTTCCACAGCGGAACGAGCGCTAGATTAGATACTGAAGTTAGGATTTAAGTGTGTTGTCTTTTGAACTGTATATAAGTCTTTTTGTCATCTGACCTGTGACTGTTTTTAGGAAGACGAACAAGTACAATTTGCAGCCAAGGAGACTAGCCTGGTGGGTTGGAGAGTGTTGAGGTAAGGTGTGGGGTGTTGATGCAAGGTGTGGGGTGTGAGGCAAAGTGTGGGTGTTGATGCAAGGTGTGGGTGTTGAGGCAAAGTGTGGATATTGATGCAAGGTGTGGGTGTTTAGGCAAAGTGTGGGTGTTGAGGCAAAGTGTGGGTATTGAGTAAGGAGAGTAAGTGGAGTAATAGTAGTAAGGGGATTAAGGGGATTAAGAGGAACAAAGATTGTGGGATTGCCCCCATGAAAAACATGTTATCCGGGTTGTTCTGCTTCAAGAAGATATTCAGTATCAGTTGTTGTAGAGGTTTCTGGTGCCTCGTATGGTAAACCTACGGTTCTATAGGTGAATTTCAGTAACTTTCTTATATACAAATTGGATGAAAATCGAACTAAATATGAAGGTCACATTATATGAGATAATGAACCTGGGTGTTGTGTGTGATAACCTGAAACTAACTCAGGTTCAGCTTCAATATTATCAAAAGGAGGTCTAGCACATGTTGTGGCATTAGACATGTGTACTGGTAGTATGATCGCATATGAGCACTTGAATGTACTATCATAGTACTTTGCGCAACCATTATACTCGAAGGTGATGTAGTATTTCCGGTGTTCCATCTAAAGGAACTATAGCATCGTATGAATGTGCGACACCCAAAGGAACAGTTGTGTCCCCCTCAAAGAAATAGGAATCAACTACCGTACGGCACATCATCAACATCACACAGTCACCTTGCTGAAATCGAACTTGTATCCTTCCAATAAATTCACTATTTCAGGGGTCTTCATGTATGAATGGCCTCTTCTGAACACGTGTGGTTCGATGTGGGTGTAACTATCCTTCTTGACAAGTTCATACAATTCACTCAACAACTTCTGCTTTCCAACAACAAACCTCTTACCATCTTCATGGACGTAGTAGATGGTGCGCTCAACCTGTGGGTCTTGTAATTGAGAGTGTTCTTGAGCTTTCAAAACATCATATCTTAACTTCCATCCCTTTAACCCCAAAGTCTTGACACGGGCAGGTTTATCCTTGGTTAAATAATTATCCAATCCTCCTTCTTTACTGATTGTCTTCAAAACCTTGGTACTGACACGAGTCTGTATGACTTTACCCAAGGTTTCGGACCATAACTTGGACTTCTGGATATTTGGCAAATGCACTCGCAAGTTCTTGTTACCAGCTTCAGAACATGTCTTGGAGCGTTTACGTTGAACACCACCGTATAACCCTCTGTTCTGTCTTTTGAAGAACATGGTTTCATATGGATATGCCGGATAGTAAGCTGGCTGAGCTGGAATGCTGACTCCCTTGGGAATGGCTTGACCAACCTGGAACTTTCTGGTCTCTATTGGCTTGATGTATTTGAGGATTTTATAGTACTTGTCATTAGTATTTCTGGCAAGCAATGTGCTGGAAGTACTGAGGGATCTGGCCCCTATTATATTCTTGAACATCTTCGCTGTATTCCAACACCTAAGCACCTTCTCGACTCGTCCCTGGAAAAATTTCAACTTCGATTCTTCGATTCTTTACCCTCAACTCGCACCTGTGTGCACTACCATCATAGGCACCAGTTCATGTAGAGGGATAGAGAGAGGAAGGGAAGAGGCAATGCCAATTGCGGTTTGTAGACTCGGATTTGACTTAACCATGCACTTTGCTTCGTCGAATGATGTCTATTGACATTATCAGGAACCGAAGCAAGGTTTTGGCGACCTCCCACAGTTAAATTTCACACCCATTCATTTCGCCTCTGTACGCTATACAGTGGTAAATTAAGTGAATTGATGGAAGCAGTTAAAATATCCTGTCTTCCGTAGCTAATCTAAGTTAGCGTCGCCATGCTCTCGCGTTCATGTACAAAATTCGATTTCTCTGGCCCCTTATGTAATTGAACCTTGCCTACATCTCAACAATCTCAACACTAGATTCTAATTGGTGAGTTGCGTTCTGAGGTGCTTCCATATTACCTCATCTCTCGCTGCAATCGTTCCTTAACTATAGCGACATTTCCCTAGTTCAAGCGAGATTTTAAATTGGTATCCTGTATATCACCATTGCCCTGTCCCAAAGCGATCTATTTTGGTTCGATAAAATGTCGCGCCTAGTTTTGTACTCTGTCTATTAGGAAGTTTGAAGTGTCTCACAACCACCATCTTTCGAAGTTCATCTCATCTTCAACAACAACACCTTGAGCCTTCCCTTATCTTTCATAGACTATTTGATAGTTCCCGATAGAAAAGAAGACCAGGAACTCACCTGAGATTAACGTTTAGCCATCAACGAGATTGTTGATTACTGATTGAGGCTTAATTCCGTGTGCACTTAGATCGTCGTCAGTGCTCTCTCCCTACTCGTTCACAACCCCCCCTCCCTCCTCCCCCCTACTTCTTCTTGGTTCTTATTCTTAAACAACAAGGTTTCGAGACTACTTAATGGCCGATTTTGCGAAATCCATCTTTGGATTCGGAAGCTCTAAGAAGGAAAAAGGCGTCAATGGAACTGGTTTGTCTAGTTCCACTCCAACTCTTCCATTATCTGCATCTTCAGACTTTCAACCACTGCTGCAAGAAACACCCAAAACATCCCCTGCCTTGGACCATCAACAAATGAACGCTGAGATGGCTGACTTGCAACAACATAAAATGGATGATCCGGCTACGAACAAGTTCTTGCCCAAAGGCCTTGTTCCTACGCCCACTATTGCTGTTGCTGACAATTCCTTAGCCTATGGTACTACTGCTCAGACAAACAATAACCTGGAAGCATTCTTAAACCAAACCTTCAAGACTAATGATTATGTACAGCAAGGCTATTATCAGCAGATGAATAATGCTCATCAATTCCAACAGCAAAGCCAGCAACAGCAGCATCAACAACAGCATCAACAACAGCATCAACAACAAAACCAAAGTTCATTATACGATCAACAGCAGATGTACCAACAAAACTATCAACAGCAAGACCAGCAAATGTATCAACAAACATCCTTATACCCAAACCAGACGTACCCTGCGGCCCAACAACCTGTTATCATTACCACAGATGAAACCGGCCAAACTATAGACCCTGAGATGCGAAACTCACAACCAAAGGGTAAATTGAGAGTAAAGATTTTAGAAACAAGGGATATTGATGCTCAGCAACCGTATGTTGTATGTAGCTTTGAGTCTTCGGAGTATGTCACAAATGCTCCATCTAGTTTATCATCCTATGGAAAATCTCCAGCTTCTCCATTTAACAGGCATAACAAGAGCATTAATAATACTCACTTACTGCATAATAATTCACAATCCCAGCATAATAGTCATCATAACAGCAACAATAATCACCACTTCAGCCATCACCATCACCACAACCTCCCAATCAATGGTAACTTAGCTCCAAACAGTACCCCTTCGAAGGCATTACCTGTTAGGAATAGACCTGGAATGTACCAAAAACAATCATCTACTCAACAATTACAACTATTTGAAGGCGCTGAGATTCCTTCCCGCAGTGGTGGCACTTCCAACCCAGGAAATGGTCCCTCTATCCACGAGGCAATTTTTGATGTGGTTGGTTCAAAATCGGAATTGGATATATCTGTGTATGATGCGGCTAGAGATGATTCCTTTCTTGGTCATGTTCGAATCTTCCCTTCTACGATCACAAACAAGAAATCGAATTCTGAATGGTTGCAATTAAAAGCAAGAATAGTTGGAGAACGTGTCTCCTCTGGCTCAATCAGAATCAGTTGGGAGTACTCATCTATTGACTTAAGACGTGCCTATGGTCCTGATGACTTTGACGTCTTGAGATTACTTGGTAAAGGTACCTTTGGCCAAGTTTTCCAAGTTAAGAAGAAAGATACTGAAAGAATTTACGCAATGAAAGTATTATCAAAGAAGGTAATAGTCAAGAAGAAGGAGATTGCACACACTATCGGTGAGAGAAATATCTTGGTGCGTACTTCTGCTGCAGCTTCACCTTTTATTGTTGGACTTAAATTTTCTTTCCAAACCCCTACTGACTTGTATTTGGTTACCGATTACATGTCGGGAGGTGAATTGTTTTGGCATTTACAAAAAGAAGGCCGATTCACAGAAGAGAGAGCCAAATTCTACATTGCTGAATTGGTTCTTGCTTTAGAACACTTACATGATAACGATATCGTTTATCGTGATTTAAAACCTGAAAACATTTTACTTGATGCCAACGGACATATTTCCTTGTGTGACTTTGGCCTTTCCAAGGCCAATTTGAACAATGATGGTACTACAAACACTTTCTGCGGTACCACCGAATACCTAGCTCCTGAAGTATTATTAGATGAATCAGGATACACCAAGATGGTTGACTTCTGGTCACTTGGTGTTTTAATCTTTGAAATGTGTTGTGGCTGGTCCCCATTCTATGCTGAAAACACCCAACAAATGTACAAGAATATTGCATTTGGTAAGGTACGCTTCCCTAAAGAAGTCTTGAGCTCTGAAGGTAGATCATTTGTTAAGGGTTTGTTGAATAGAAACCCAAAACATAGATTAGGTTCCATCAACGATGCTCGTGAATTGAGGGCACATGCATTCTTCAGCGACATTGATTGGGACTTATTAAGATCCAAGAGTATCCCACCTCCGTTCAAACCACATTTATCTTCAGAAACAGACACTTCTAACTTTGACCCACAATTCACATCTGAGTCAACTTCTGTCTTAAAGAAGCAAATGGAATTAGCATCCACACCACTTTCACCAGGCATTCAAGCGAATTTCAAAGGTTTCACATACGTTGATGATTCAGCAATGGAAGACCATTTCGGTAAATCGCATCGCATGAACACGTTTAAGAACTCTGGTTCCTTCATTCCAGGTAACCCCAACTTACCTCCCGATGAAGATGTGATCGACGATGACTTGATTGAAGAAGATGAAATGGAAATCGACGATGATCAACATTTGGATGATGAGGAGTTTATTAACGGGAGATTTGATTTATAATTTGAAAGATCTTAGGTATCCTTTATAATACGAAACTCTTTCCCCTTCTTTATTACGATCTTTTTCGTTGTTCATCACCACAATTGTGTTTCCTTTGTATTATGTTTTTTTGACCATTTGTTAATTATTGCTACTAACCTGCCAACCTATATTACTAAACCCTTTATTTATATTTTTTTTTACTTCTATGAGAAAAACAAACAATACCGTGATTCAACTACATTTTGTCCATATTCTCGACATTTATTTCTATAATTTAGACTCTAATTGAATAAACATCATTTATTAAGCCATTACTACTTCTTTCCGCAAATTATTGTTAACTATATGTGGTCGTGTAAGTGCACAAAAATTCCAATCAGTTTCGCAGAACAAACGACGGGTATACGCTAAATGTTTGCATTAAGAGGAGGTTGTTAAAGATTGCCTATTGATTGGAAGCATTAGCTAAATCCATTCGAATTACAATCATTATGGCTCACCCCGGAAGGCCCAAAGGGCGCCAAAATAAGAAAACTCAGCAAGCTCAAGCGGCAGCTGCAGCTGCAGCTCAACAACAAGCTGCTATGCAAGCACAACAAGCACAAGCTCAGGCACAAGCTCAAGCGCAAGCACATGCTCAGGCACAAAGAGTGAAAGAAGAACCTGGAGTTCAACTTCACGATGAAGCGGACTTGATATCGTTCAGAGCAGATGCATTAAGCAGATTCATAACTAATCAAGAGTATATGGAGAATGTCACTGCAAAGTTGATACATACATCCAAGATTATCCCACCAAGCTTGTATCATACATTACCAAGGCGAAACCCCAAAGACTATTCGAACGTGGATCCAGAAGAGATTTACTTCGGAGATGTAAAATATATGAAGCACAAGCTGGAGGCCATGGCTAAGGATATAGAGAATTATATTTCAGGACTGAATGCACTGTTCAAGTCCTATTTATTGGATGATGAAAGTGCTGGCGAAGCATACACTTATCAGCGTTCAATGATCACAAAGTTATCTGATTTGCAATCCGGTATTAGAGATAAGTCTTCCATTGACGAGTATGAAAAGGAAGTAGATACGATTATTCAACAATATCGGTCAAAATTCAAAAAGAAGTATATTTCTGCCATGCCAAAGACGTATCTGATACCAGTTGGGAAGTTGAGTGGTAATGTCAAGATTGATGCAGCTCCTGAATATTATAACCCGAAATCCATAAATTCGTATATGACAATGAATCAGTCAATTCACAACCAGGTTGGCCACCAGCAAATACCCAGCCAACAAAACCATGGGCAGTTCAATCATCTTGATGGGCTTTCTAATCACCTAATTCAGAAACAGTTGATTAATAATGGTCAAGGGTATCCAATGCAAAACAACGGATTTCCTCCTCCTAATAATGCTCTTGGTGGCCCTGCTAGTAGCTTTGGAATACCACAACATGGAATTGCAAACGCTTCGCAATTGAATGGACGCTTCCAGCCTAGCAACAGGGATACTCCTAATAGCAATACCCTAGATAGGAGGACTGGGGGCTACTTGAATCAGTATGATGCTCCGCTGAAAAATTTCACCCCACAGAATGGTAGCAATGAGTTTATTTCGATAGGACAGGGCAATAAAGACAAGTTTGAGCAAGATGATGGTAAAATAGAATCACAAGTTGAAGAGACCCTAAACTCAGCTAATATCAAGGAAGATGATTTAGCTAATGGGTTTGGAAATGGCGCAGAGAATAACGACAACCATGAACACAACGGTATAAATGATATCGTTCCAACACATGATGAAGGGACACATGAATTGCTTGGAGATGAAGATCATCATGATATTCATGTACATAATGATTTACATGATCAAGATGACGATCACATGAATGCTTTGTTCAAGCCCAACGAGGATGATCTTGGCCCAAGCTCTGAGATTGTCAATGATGATATGGGGGATTTAATCTTTGATGCTGATGGAGATGATGCTATGATTGGAGGGACTGAGTTTGATCAAGATTTCCTAAGCCAGATTGACCATAGTATGGAATAGGTGGTTACGGTGCTGTCCTTTAGAGTTTAAGACACAAATGTTTGCTTGATGTGTGTTTATCGGTGAAAATGTATCACTGGACACTGGGCTATTGCGGGATATGAAAAAAGCAGGATTAAATAAAACCCTTAAAGGTATCATACTAAGCGGCGGAGACATCTTTTATCTCCTTTACTGTAAAATTTAGAAAGTATTCAATCAAGATAGAATGATTGATTATTTAGTTTGTAATTTTAAAATACGATAAGCACTTTCAAGTCTATTCTGCCAGTCCATGTTCATCTGTAGGAATTTCAAGGCACTAATCCGTAACTTTAAATCGCTACTGATAGAGGCTTAAATTTTGTTCATAAATCAAAAAAATCGAAACGAAAAGATAGAGGCCCAAAAAAAAGTAACAGTACACGAAGTCGAACACGTTTAAACGATTGAAGCATTAGTCACTGAGAACGTCGTTTACCTCCTAAACAATCGTCTTTGCTGAATTCCGTGTGGAGAGCTAATTGAGATTCATCATCGCTTACTGAACCGTCGACCATGGATCCATTTCTCGGTCAACTCGATTCACCAGAGGTAACTCTTGGGTCCAGTATACTTCGTACTACACCATTGGAAACCAACATACCTTCAAACTATGTTGATGATGAGGTCGACCCAGTACTGGACACACAATTTGGGAACAACCCTGTTCGAAACCGAATATTTAAACAACAGCAGGCCCAGCAGGAAACAAGGCTGCGTATTAGACATCAGAAGCTAAAGTATACCATCATTGGATACATTATAGTGATGATATTCCTAGCAATTTTACAGTTCATTGGTGTCGGGATATTCACTCTGGGGTTCTTGTTGTCCAGACCGGTGTTGCTGAACATAGCGGAATGTTCGGATGTTGATGTGTGCAAAGCTGCTACGTTTGATAAGACTATTTTGCTTGTCATTGATGCACTTAGGTTTGACTTCGTCATCCCAGTAGAAGGCTCTACTGAATACTATCACAACAGCCTTTCTATCTTGCATCGATTGGCGGAAAATAACAATAATGCTGTTTTACTTAAATTCATGGCTGATCCACCCACAACCACATTACAAAGGTTAAAGGGCCTAACCACAGGGTCCCTTCCTACATTTATAGATGCTGGATCTAACTTTGATGGAGATTCCGTCGACGAAGATAACTGGCTATTGCAGCTACACAGAAATAACAAATCTATTGCATTTATGGGTGATGACACTTGGACAGCGATGTTTAACGAGTACATCAATCCAAACCTTAGATTCCCATATGATTCATTGAATGTATGGGACTTGCATACAGTCGACAATGGTGTCATTCTGCACTTATTTCCCTTGTTGGAAAGCAAGAATGTAACTCAGTGGGACTTACTAGTTGGTCATTTCCTTGGTGTTGACCATGTTGGTCATAGATATGGTCCAAATCATTTTTCGATGAAGGAGAAACTTAACCAGATGAATCAAGTCATTGAAGACGTTATTGCAAAGATGGATGAGAAGACTTTGTTGGTTATCATGGGAGACCATGGTATGGACTCTACCGGTAACCATGGTGGGGATGCTCCAGATGAGCTAGAGAGTACTTTATTTATGTACTCCAAAAGTAGAAAGAAGATCTTCAACAAAAAAGACGCATCAAACTATATCACAACCAATAAGGGTAAGGAATATAGACAAGTTAATCAAATTGACTTGGTTTCTACAATTTCTCTCTTAATGGGTTTACCAATCCCATACAATAATTTGGGAATGCCAATTGATGAGGCATTCACGACTGAGAAAGATTTGAGCGTGGCCAGTCTCCAGACATTACATCAGTTGCAAACATACCGCAACCACATCCCCAACTTATCACCGGTAATAAATTCAAAATATGAATTACTCGTTGAAAGATATTCCACAATAGGTAAGGATTACGCCGCTTTCACTCGAGAAGTCAAGGCTTATCAAGCTGAATCCTTAGAAGAATTTAAGAATATGTGGGCAAGATTTGACATGAAAATGATCTGCATTGGGATTGCTATTTTGTTTGCTTCATTGACTTTCATTTTTACTTACGCAAGGTCTATACCTTCAATTAGAGTACTGACAATGTCATTTGAATTCATTAACTCAGTGGCCCCAATGTTACTATTAGGAATTGTGCTGAGCGTTTCTATATTTATTGTTTTGAAGCCGGCTGATTTTAACTTCAAGAAATGTATATCAATTGGAGCTGCTGTTGGTATTACTATTGGATTCTGGGCACCAATAATGGATAGATTCAGTCTCAGTTGGCTAATTCACCAGATTCACGATTTCTTTGTTTATAATTTCAACAGTTGGTCTTTCCTTGCCCTTGTGTTTGTTGTATCACACTGCTTGATATTTTCCTCAAATTCTTACGTTGTGTGGGAAGACAGAATGGTACTGTTTTTTATTCTTACATTTGGTGCTTGTTGCATTTACAGTTGTTTGATTAACACTAAGATCACCAAAGAACAGAAAATATTGGGACTTCTGCATGCGATTACTTTCACCTTGTCATCAAGATTTACGTCTATGATACAATTGTGTCGTGAAGAGCAAAGACCATATTGCACTAAAACATTTGGTACTACAGGTTGGTCTATTGGTGTTTTGCACGTTTGTACATTTGCATTACCTGCATTGATCAAGGCTTTCTACAAGCTTTCTGATTCTTACTACTCAGCTGCACCACTTTGGATTGGAACTGGGTTGAAGTTTTTGCTTTTCATGAATGCTTCATACTGGACTTTGGAATATGTACAAAACACTGAATATTTCATCTCATCAGGGTTGGCTGTTAGTGCTCCCTTGATAAAATCTATAATGCTTGCAATTGCTAGAATAGTATTGACATTCTCATTGCTCATTGCCAATTACTGTTGGTCAAGAGGACCCTTATGTCTCAAGTTGAGGGTACAACAACCAAATTCAGATGACGAAGGCTCAGAACAACAACAAAAAACTGCCACCATATTGGGATGTGCTAATGCTTATGGATCATCATATTTCCTCCTTGTGCTCAATTTTACGGTTGCCATATTGTTGGTCAATAAGCCAATGGGAGCCATTTCATTGAACATGTTGATAGTCCAAATATTATCTCTACTTGAATTGTTCGACTTACTTGATATAAGAAAGAACTTGATAGCACCAGTGATCTTTGGATTATTGGCTTATCAGCACTTTTTCAGTACAGGGCATCAGGCGACAATTCAATCCATTCAATGGGATACTGGTTTCATGACCACAGAACTGATTGTTTTCCCATTCACGCATTTGAATATATTTCTCAACACATTCGGGTCATTCTTGATAGTTTGCTTGTCACTTCCATTGATTACGTTATGGAAAATATCACCTTCGAGCAAGCCCATTACTGTTTTGGCTCAAATAGTAACAGACATGACTACTTTCTTGACTTATCAATTGTTCACTGGTATCTCAAGTTTGATATTCGCAGCCCATTTCAGAAGGCATTTGATGGTTTGGAAGATCTTTGCTCCAAGATTCATGTTGAGTGGAATTTTGATAATTTTGGTTAACATCATTTTAATCTTTATTACTTTATGGTTTGGTTCCAGCAAGATTGTCACTCAAATTAATAGAATATTTAAATAACAGCGAAGACACTTTGCACCCCCAAATCAATTTCGATAGATACATATATCCCCTTAGCATATATATGAGATAGATAGACACTTATATCAGTATCGTATAATGCATCACAGACACATGCATGATGAAACTTTAATTTCCCAACATACGAAGCAAACAAAAAAAACCGACGACTTTGAGTCCAACAATTGATAAAGATTCCCCATAATTGTTGAATTAGGTTATTTACTTGGATGTGGTTGTTTAGATCACCTGTCCACCTTAGTGGCTTGATCGGGTATCTCCTTCTTATCACTAGAGTGATTGGATCGTTCAATTCCTCGTTCACTCCTGCCCACATTCGTCACTTGCAATTAGAGACGAGGAAGCTCTTTAATCATGGTTGGGACTCATATATGGAATATGGATTTCCCTTTGACGAGGTTTTACCAGACTCATGTGAACCATTTGGTCCCGACTTTGATAATATCGAAGATACGGTGAGAAATGATCCTATGGGGAATGCGTCGCTGACTATTCTTGATAATCTCGATTCCTTAATCATAATGGAGAAATGGGACCAGTTGGAGATTGTATTGACTTATTTAAAGGAGAATAAGGATGAGCTATTTAACCAAGATACAATTATACAAGTGTTTGAGGCGAGTATTAGGTCTTTGGGTGGTTTGCTATCTGCTCATTTGCTACTTACTGATGTTATGAATGTTCCATATTCCAACCCCAGATTTGATGAATTCAAGAAATTCACTGATAAGTACGATGGATTCCTACTTACGATGGCCTATGATTTGGGTTTACGTCTAATTCCTAGCTATAAGACAACCAACCATATTCCACTTCCTCGAATTAACTTAGCGAAGGGCCTAGATGCTGTCCCTACCCATCTACAAAAGGAACAGACCACGGCAGGTGCAACGACCCCCCTTTTGGAATTCACTTTGTTATCTAGGTTAACAGGGGATCCTCAGTTCGAGCACTACACCCAGATGACATTCTGGAGAATCTGGGGTTCGAAGCTGGCTCTCAACTTATTGCCAATGACAATTGATCCACTCCTTAATCATTGGAGAGACTCGATATCCGGTATTGGTGCGCTGATTGATTCATTTTATGAATATGCCGTTAAGGCAGCTATTATTTTTGATGACGACTACTTGTGGTCTGTGTTCAAGACCTCTTATAAGGCGTTGTTGCAACACCTGGCTCAAGGAGGAAGTAAAACTGATGGCTCATTGATATTTCCAAATGTCGGAAGTCTGACTGGAGTTGTCTTTAGTTCGTGGATTGATCTGTTGAGTGCCTTCTGGCCTGGTTTGCAAGTTCTCACTGGTCAATTGAATGATGCGATTCAGACCCATTGGGTGTATGCGAAGATTTGGAATAAGTTTGAACTGATTCCTGAAAGATGGCTATATCTGAGCAAAGCAAAAGTCAAGTTATTCAAAGTAGAGGATGCTATAGACCTAGAGTGGTACCCGTTAAGACCTGAGTTCATTGAATCTACATACTTCTTATATAGGGCCACCAGAGACCCCATGTATTTGCAGATTGGTGAGCAAGTTTTGGAATCTTTTAAGACTAGATTCAAAGCCAAGTGTGGATTCCATGGTATTCAGGATGTCAGAAATGGTGAATTGCAAAACAGAATGGAGACGTTTGTTTTGAGTGAAACGTTGAAATACCTTTACTTATTATTTGACACTAAGGATGAACTATTTTTACATACTCCATTGATGGCCAACAAGAATTGGGTGTTTTCAACCGAAGCCCATCCATTATGGCTTTCTAAGAGACTTGACCCTTTAAACAAGAAAAAATTTCAGAAGGAGGAGTTGGTTCATTTCCAGCAACCATTCTTCAGTCGATTCTGGTCTATTATAAGCAATTATGATAAATCCAAAACAGATTTTATGAACATGCCATATACTAATGGACTTAGAAATATCACACTCCCATTGGCAGCTGATTATAGCCTTCCACCGGGAAATGCATTTGCCCACGTTAAAAAGGAAGACCCATTTGTGCGAAGATTTGACGCATGCGAAGTCAGCCCTTTCAAGTACAGTAATGACTTTTTGTCTTCAGGCTACTACAAGTGGGACAATCTCTTTGCTGCTGACCGTCTTTACATGCAAACATTGGTGAAACCATCATATCTCAGCAATTCAAGTTTAGATGGTAGCTCAGTGGAGTTGACGAAAAGCTTTTTTGATATGTATTCGATGTTTCTCCCAACAGAAGGCAAATTATACTTGCAGAGTTCTCGAGGGGCTACTACTACCAACTATGTAGTATTCTTAGGAGATCTCAAAGGTGCCAATCAAATTGAGATATCGAAATTGGTATACAAAGATAAACTGTCCATCGACTCGACGAAAGAGTACTTCGTTTACGAAGACGATTTATGGGTGCCTGAACTTAGGTCATTGAAGATAGCGTTTGAAATTTTAACGGCTGGAAAAATCGATTCGAGAAACCAAGATATCACCCAAGAGCATATCGACTCTGTGCGAGCTGGTAATCCCGATTCCATCGCCTCCAATAGCACCGGTTCTGTTTACAGAGCTTATAAATTGAACGGAGTTCATGTCACACCTGGTTCAGTAATTTGGACTCTACCATTTGCGGCCATCCCGAGTCCAAAAGAAGGCCAACCGGCAGTCTTGGATATTGCCAGCGATGGTAGAGTTGTTTTAGACGGTAGAGTCATTGAGAATATCATGGTGTGGTCAGGATCATCCTGATATGCTCTATGAATACCAATTAGTAATTAATAAAGAAATTGAAAAAATTTAATATGTACAATCATTTATAATTTAACCCCAATGTGAATGCTTGCGACACCAAAGGTTAAGTTTTCATAACCCTTCTCTGGGACGTAGAAACCAGCCTTTTCAATCATTCCCTTGAATTCTTCTTGTTTAGGAAACTTCTGAATGCTCTCTACCAAGTATTGATACGAATCCCTATCATTAGCGATAAGTTGGCCCATCAATGGTAATAATGAGAACGAGTATGCTTGGTAGGCGTAGTCAACTATCGGGTTATCCACTTGGGAAAACTCAAGACATGCAAAGATTCCACCAGGTTTTAACACACGATAGGCTGTATTAAGACCGGCCTGAATATCAGTAAAGTTTCTAATTCCAAAGGCTATGGTGTAGACATCTTTCGAATTGCTTTCGATCTGGTCCAAGGTTTCACCATTTTGAACCAAGAATTGTACTCTGTTGGACCCATCGTTCCACTTGTTGGTTTGGAATCTTGATTCGCCTTCGCGTAACATGTCAGCATTGATGTCAGCAACAGTCATTGTACTTCGAGTATCCCTAAACTTTTCAGCAGCATGGTCTAACAATCCAAAAGCAATATCACCAGTTCCTCCAGCTACGTCCAAAAAGTCCAAGCGACTGGCAGAACCTGTTCTCATACCAGCGTCCAACCTATTGATGAAGTGAGACTTCCATAATCTGTGAACTCCCATTGACATTGCGTCATTCATAACATCATAACTTGAAGCAACGGATGAGAACACACCTCCCACTAGTTTTTCTTTGTCTTCTTTGTTAACAGTTTTGAAGCCAAAATGGGTCTTGTCTTGACTGCTGTAGAGTCTAGCCAGCTTCAATGTGAAGCAAGCATTCCCAAGGGCACTCGCTTGAGTTCTCAACGCTCTAACTGTGTACATGGTTTCAGATGATTTAGGTTGTCAGTACGTGGGTTGGACCGATTTTTTTTGGTTTTCTTGATATTTCAAGACTGAATATTTCTTGTTGCAACTTCATTTGCAGCAAGTAACCCTGTTGTTCTACGCTATCTTACAGTTAATTACTGTTTACTATTTCTTTTATTTTGGTCGTTAATACTTTCGGTTATGCCTGCACAATTCTTACGGTGTTAGAGTGGCCAGAACCTCTGGTCCATCCTTGCACAGTAACAATAGAATCTCCCTTGCTAATGATACCCAAGTCAATAGCTTCTAAAACAGCCCATCTCAATCTGTTCTCAACATCTTCTTGCCAGTTACCAACCCTAGGCTTGGTGTAAATGAAAGGATACACACCTCTGTACAAGTGACAGTATCTAGCAGAT
>JAJMSH010000094.1:0-39251 GCA_030558315.1 Kodamaea suecica | reverse complement strand
AATTTTGTTTAGTTGGGGAATCTGGAGTTCTTACTCAGTTTCTTCAGCTAAAGTGGTGCTTTACCTTGTATCTAGAGAGTACTCAAGAGTTAGAAGTAGTAAGATAGCATAAATGCCGATATAAAAGCTGACTTCAGATCTAGAATCTTGCTGAGATCTACGGTTAATTTACGAGACCATTGATTACATTGGAGTTGAAAATAAGTCAAATAGCTTGTTTGAATGAATCAATTGCCTAATGATTTCAACGTTCTGTATTCTAAAAGGCCAACGTAGATCATAACGGTTTAGTTTACCACTTGAAATCAGGTATAGGCAATACATTAATGTTGAACTGCTCGGTAGTCCAAACCCAATTCAAAATGGGTCTCGCTAAAGGTGAATAGATTCACCTCCAACCTTCCCAACTCTTGATATTTCACAGTAACCTCACCTCATTTTTAGTAACACCGTCAGCTATGCTGCTCTCTAACAAAACAAAATTGAAGACAATTTTCCCAAACCTATCTTGCATCGCTTTTCATAACTGCAGGGTGCATTCCATTGTCATCAGCTATATTACAAAGTATATTCCACTGACATCCCTAGAATTATAGTCGAATTCAAAAGGAGACATTACAGAAATATGATTTTGCTGTCGCGACATTCAAACATGTCGTGGAGACATCGACAAGCACACTAATTTTTTGCCCTTTATCATTTGAAGATGAGCATACCTTCATTACAGGAACATAGACAAAGCTTAAGCATTTAAGATGGCTCGTCAATTGCCCCCACCTCCTCCAGGAGCACTGAAGAATGGAAATGGAAGGCCTTTGCCCCCTCCACCTGGCTTGACTAGGCATACGAGTGGAGCTCCGAATGGAACAACTCCCCCAGCTCCAGTTCGAAGAATGCCTCCTCCTCCACCTCCTCCTCCAAGTCTTGGGACAGGAATCATATCTAATACACAGCAACAATTACCTAGGTTTCCTCCACCACCTCCCATCAAACGTCAACACATTGAAGATGTAGAGCTGAGAAAGAAAAGAGCTGGAGATGATGGAGTAATAATACCAACTATAGATCAACAAATAGTTCCAAAAGTGAAAAGGCCCACATTGGTCAGACCACACAAACCGATGATGCCTCCAGAACACTTACGAAAGATCATGTTCGATCATGGTGATCTATCTCTGAAGAGGTCTGTCCTGGATAAGAAGGCACACTTGGCCCTGTTGAAGTACTTACCACATGCAATTCTTAAGCTTCTAGAAAACATGCCACAGCCATGGGAAGCAGAAAAGGAAGTACGTGTATTATATCATGTCAGTGGAGCAATTTCGTTTGTGAATGAAATTCCAAGAGTTATTGAGCCAGTTTACATAGCACAATGGTCGACAGCATGGACTACGATGCGGAGAGAAAAGCGAGATAGGAAACATTTTAAAAGAATGGTTTTCCCACCATTTGATGATGAAGAACCTCCTGTAGACTGGTCTGAAAACATCCAAGATGTGTTGCCTCCAGATGCTATCAAATTCGAAGGAGAAGAGTACGAACATCTATACGATGCAAAACCATTTGCAGATGATACTTCCTTTGTGAATGGTGATTCCTACAAAAAATGGAATTTGGAATTACCTGAAATGTCAAGCTTGTATGGAGTATCTCAAGTCATTTTAGGTGATAATAAAAAGCAGTACTTACTAGATAATGAAGCTCTTTTCACTGCAAAGAGCTTGAATGTTGCACTCCCTGGTGGGCCTAAGTTTGAACCACTTTATAGAGAAGGAGAAACTGATCTAAGTGAATTCGATGCTATAGATAGGGTTATTTTTAGGCGATTGGTGAATTCCGAATACAAAGTTGCCTTCCCCTACTTGTATAATTCGCATGTCCAGTCTGTTAAACTAAGCTGGTACCACAACGTCCAGGAAATTGGGGATGTGCTGGGCATGATGCGGAATCATTTGGATCATGAATTATCTCCTTTCAATTCCCTGCTATTCCATCCTATTATACCTCACAAAAAGGCAAAACTGGACGCAATTGATGATGATGATGATGACAATGAATTTTCCTTAGGTGGATTGACGCCTTTGCTTGGTGAAGGAGAGCAAGCAGGAGCTCCACTTGTGCTTGCTCCTGAGGGAACCACCCAAGCTTTAAACTTACTTTGTGCCCCATACCCTTTTAATCGCCGCAGTGGGAAAATGATTCGTGCTCAAGATGTTGCTCTTGTAAAATCCTGGTATCTTCAACGTCCTTCTCGTTCCAGTCACATTAAAACAAAGATATCCCACCAAAAACTTCTTAAGAATCATGTACTTAACGAATTACATAAATCAAAGAAGAACAGGAATAAAGTACAACTTCTTAAGACCTTAAAATCAACCAAATACTTTCAGCAAACTAATATTGACTGGGTCGAGGCAGGGCTTCAAGTGTGTCGTCAAGGATTCAATATGCTTAATTTATTGATTCACAAAAAGGGATTGACATATTTGCACTTGGATTATAATTTCAATTTGAAACCTACTAAAACACTCACAACAAAGGAACGTAAGAAATCTCGTTTTGGTAATGCATTTCATCTCATCAGAGAAATTCTTCGAGTAGTAAAAATCTTAGTTGATTCGCATGTACAGTTTCGTTTGGGTAATGTCGATGCATTCCAATTGGCTGATGGTATTTACTATATTTTGAACCACTTGGGCCAGTTAACAGGAATTTATAGATACAAGTACAAGGTAATGCACCAAATACGTGCTTGCAAGGACTTGAAACATGTGGTGTACGCAAAATTTAATGAAGTGATCGGCAAGGGCCCTGGATGTGGATTCTGGCAACCAGCATGGCGTGTTTGGCTCTTCTTTATTCGAGGTATTATCCCTCTTCTAGAAAGATGGCTTGGAAATTTGCTTGTCAGACAATTTGAAGGAAGACGAAGCAATGATGTCGTAAAGACAATCACCAAACAGAGAGTTGACTCCTACTATGACTTGGAGTTGCGCGCCCAGGTTATGCATGATATTTTAGACATGATACCTGATGGTCTTAAACAAAATAAGTCTAAGGTTATTTTGCAACATTTAAGTGAAGCATGGCGTTGTTGGAAAGCAAATATCCCTTGGAAAGTCCCTGGATTGCCCCTCCCAGTAGAAAACATGATCCAACGTTATATTCAAGCAAAAGCTGATGGGTGGATACTGGTCGCCCACTATAATCGTGAACGTATAAGAAAGGGAACGACGGTTGAAAAGACCGTAGCCAAGAAGAATTTGGGGCGACTTACAAGACTCTGGGTCAAGAATGAGCAAGAGAGGCAACAAAACTTTGCAAAAGATGGCCCATATATTGCTCCCTCTGATGCTGTGACCATCTTCCAAACAATGGTACATTGGCTCGAAAGCCGAAAGTATAGTCCCATTCCTTTTCCCCCTTTGACCTACAAGCACGATACCAAACTACTTGTTCTAGCTTTGGAAAACTTGAAAGAGAGTTATAACGCCAATTCTAAATTGAACTCTGCCCAAAGAGAAGAATTGGCTCTAATTGAGCAAGCATATGATAATCCACATGAATGTCTTGCTCGTATTAAAAAATTCTTGCTCACTCAACGTATATTCAAAGAGGTAGGCTTGGAGATGATGGACCATTACAGCCATTTGGTCCCTACTTACACTATTGATCCTCTCGAAAAGATTACTGATGCCTACCTTGACCATTATTTGTGGTACGAAGCTGACAAGAGGAAATTGTTCCCAAACTGGGTAAAACCCAGCGATGAGGAGATCCCGCCATTACTTGTGTACAAATGGTGTCAAGGTATTAACAATTTGGAGAAAGTGTGGGATACTTCCCAGGGAGAGCTGTTAGTAATGTTCGAAACGAACTTGAACAAGTATACAGAGAAGATTGACCTTACTTTGTTAAACAGATTGCTCCGATTAGTTGTGGATCCAAATATCGCCGATTATATGTCCGCTAAAAATAATGTGAACTTAGCGTACAAAGATATGAACCATGTTAACCAGTACGGTATGATCCGTGGTATGCAATTTTCGTCGTTTGTGTACCAGTATTATGGATTAGTGATTGATTTATTGATCCTAGGATTGGAACGTGCAGGTGATCTAGCTGGTTCACCTCAACAACCTAACGGCTTCCTTCAGTTTAAAGATTCTGAGTCCGAAGAATCTTCTCCAATTCGTCTTTACTCAAGATACATGGATAAGATTCATATTTTGTTCAAGTTCACCGATGAAGAGTCTTCTGGCTTGGTCCAAGACTTCCTTCTGGAGAATCCTGATCCGAACTTTGAAAATGTTGTAGGATACAATAATCATAGGTGTTGGCCAAGAGACTCGAGGATGAGATTGATAAGACAAGATGTCAATTTAGGTCGTGCTGTATTCTGGGAAATATCGCAAAGAATTCCACTGGCTATTACTACGCTTATTTGGGAAGACACTATCGCATCTGTTTATTCTTCAGAAAATCCAAACCTCTTGTTTTCAATGTGTGGTTTCGAGATTCGAATCCTACCAAAATGCCGTGCTAATGAAATAAAGTCTTCTACTGAAGGGGTCTGGGACTTGGTAGATCACCGCACTAAGGAAAGAACCGCTCAGGCGTATTTGCAAGTCACCCAAACTGAAGTCGACCGTTTCCACAACAGAATTAGACAGGTTTTGATGTCATCAGGCTCAACAACATTCACTAAAGTAGCCTCGAAATGGAACACTGCTTTAATTTCTCTCTTTGCTTATTTCAGAGAAGCAGCCGTTTCCACCCCTCAATTGTTAGACATTTTGGTTAAATGTGAGACAAAGATCCAAAATAGGGTCAAAATGGGTCTCAACTCGAAGATGCCTACGAGATTTCCTCCAGCTGTTTTCTATACACCAAAAGAATTAGGTGGCCTAGGAATGCTTAGTGCGTCTCATATTCTTATCCCAGCATCTGATTTAAGGTGGTCGCAACAAACTGATACAGGAATTACGCATTTCAGAGCTGGAATGACTCACCAAGGAGAGGAGAAGATGATACCAACCATCTTCAGATATATAACAACTTGGGAGAATGAGTTTTTGGACTCTCAAAGGGTATGGGCTGAGTATGCTATCAAAAGACAAGAAGCAATCGAACAGAATCGTCGACTTACTTTCGAAGACATGGAACTGAATTGGGATAGAGGAATTCCGCGTATCAGCACTTTGTTCCAAAAGGATAGGCACACATTGGCATACGATAAAGGTCACCGTATAAGAAGAGAATTTAAACAATTTAGTCTTCCAAGATTCAATCCCTTCTGGTGGACTTCAAACCACCACGATGGTAAATTATGGAATCTCAATGCTTACAGAACCGATGTCATCCAAGCTCTAGGAGGTATAGAAACCATCTTAGAGCATACTTTATTCAGGGGTACGGGTTTTGACTCTTGGGAAGGGCTAATCTGGGAAAAGGCATCTGGTTTCGAAGACTCTTTGAAGTTCAAGAAGTTAACCAATGCACAACGTTCAGGGTTGAGTCAGATTCCTAATCGTCGTTTCACTTTATGGTGGTCCCCCACAATTAACCGTGCAAACGTCTACGTTGGTTTCTTGGTTCAACTTGACTTAACTGGGATATTCCTTCACGGTAAGATTCCGACATTAAAGATTTCATTGATCCAAATATTCCGTGCACATTTATGGCAGAAGATTCATGAAAGTGTGGTACAGGATATGTGCCAGGTTTTAGATAAGGAATTGGAAGTATTACAGATTGATGGAGTCGAAAAGCAAGCTATTCATCCAAGAAAGGCGTACAAAATGAACTCGTCCTGTGCAGATATCGTCTTAACATCAGCGTACAAGTGGAACGTATCAAGGCCATCCCTCCTATTTGATAAGAATGATGTCATGGAAATCAGTGCAAACAAATTTTGGATAGACGTTCAATTAAGATACGGAGACTATGACTCGCATGATATATCCAGATATGCGAGAGCAAAGTTTTTGGATTATACAACGGACAATACCAGCTCGTATCCTTCTCCTACTGGAATAATCATTGCAATAGATTTGGCATACAACATGTACGAAGTTTATGGTAATTGGTTCCCTGGTTTAAAAGCATTAGTACAAAATGCAATGAAGGAGATAATGAAAGCAAACCCTGCCATGTATGTGTTAAGAGAGCGTGTGCGTAAAGGCTTGCAGTTGTACCAATCCCAACCTCAAGAGTCATTGTTGAATTCTACAAACTATGCTGAATTGTTTAACAACGAGACTCAGTTATTCATTGATGATACTAACGTTTACCGTGTTACCGTTCACAAGACATTTGAAGGGAACTTAACTACGAAGCCAATAAATGGGTCGATTTTCATGTTGAACCCGAAATCGGGTCAACTCTTCTTGAAGGTGATCCACACTTCAGTATGGGCGGGCCAAAAGCGTTTGGGTCAGCTAGCCAAATGGAAAACTGCCGAAGAAGTGGCAGCTTTGGTCCGCTCACTTCCCAGAGAAGAACAACCCAAGCAGTTGATTGTCACTCGTAAGGGTATGTTAGACCCATTGGAAGTGCACATGTTGGATTTCCCAAATATCCTGATCAGATCATCCGAATTACACTTACCCTTTGCCCTGGCAATGAAAGTAGATAAGTTGGCCGATATTGTTCTAAAGGCAAGTGAGCCACAAATGGTACTCTTCAACTTATATGATGACTGGTTAGGAAGCATTTCAGCATACACCGCATTTTCTCGAGTTATTTTGTTATTAAGAGCAATGGGAATTAGCCTGGAACGAACCAACTTGATCTTGCGCTCTGATGAAACCATCATTACTCAGGAGCACCATATTTGGCCCAGCCTTTCAGATGATCAATGGATTGACGTTGAAGAGCAGTTAAGAGATGTTATATTACTGGATTACTCTAAGAAACACAATGTAAATATCCAATCCCTCACTCAGTCTGAAATTCGTGATTTGATATTGGGACAAGATATCAGAGCTCCATCAGTCAAGAGACAAGAGTTGACTGACATCGAAAGCAAACCTGATGAAAACAAAGAAATTACAGCATTGAAGACAACTACTACAAACGTCCATGGAGAAGAAATCACCACAGTCACTACAACTAACTACGAACAACTGACCTTTTCCCTGAAGAATGAATGGAGAAATAGAGCAATTGCACTGAACAACTTGCATTTGCGTACAAAGAACATTTACGTGTCATCCAACGACTTCTCAGAAGATGGCTCCTTCACTTATATAATACCGCAAAATTTGCTCAGGAAGTTTATACAAATTTCAGATTTACGAATTCAAGTCGGAGGGTTTCTCTTTGGTAAATCGCCAGAGGATAATAATGAGGTTAAGGAAATTAGCTATATTGCACTTGTTCCACAATTAGGTCGCCCTAATTCGGTGGAATTCCCTGAAGAAATTCCAGACTTTAGTAGTGGTGTGTTGGAGGGTCTCGAGTTGCTTGGTTGGATTCATTCTCAGTCTAATGAGGCTACGTTCTTGACTGCAATGGATATTGCTGCTCAATCCAAGTTTTCGCAGAATTCCCAATTTGTTCTGGTAATAGTTGCCTTTACCCCTGGTTCTGTCTCACTATCAGCATTTGAGCTCCTGCAAGAGGGACTTGATTGGGGTAAGGAAATTGCAGGAGTTGCAGATCTTGGCCCTTCGCCTCAAGGTTTCTCCCCTCTGTTTAGCAAGAAAAGTCAATTACTCTTATCTGACAGAATTGCGGGGGCTTTTATGGTCCCAGATGATAACATATGGAATTATTTCTTCTTGGGGCTGATCTGGAACCGCAAGAGCGCCTATGCCTTAAAGTTAGATGTGCCGTTGTCGTTCTATCATGAGTATCACCGTCCAGTACATTTCATTACATTTAATGAAATTGAAGGAGAAGTTGATGGAGACAGAGAAGATGTTTTCAATTAGGAAGAGAATGTACATATGGCAGTCAATAGTGGGGAATTCTGACAAGCGACTTAGTTGAAGAGTAGTATGCATAATTGGTTATAGTCTATTAGTTACAAATAATTGGAAGACTATCAATACATATTTAATATTTTTAAAAACACCAAAAGAAGTAATCATTAATAATCAAACATATGGAGCAACCTGCTCCTCCAAGTACATCCAAACCTTCTCATTTTTGGTATCGTCATCGAGATCGGCCATAAGCAAGCCCAATTGGCCCCAAGAAATGATATGGCGACCATTTTGAGCTGTGGTGATATCTGGAGATAAAGCAGCGATTAACTCAGTATATGCACCCTTGCTAACATCGTGCAAAATCAAGAGATTAAGAAGACATTTTTTAAGCGGCCTGATGTTCCTATTTACCTCACTTGCCAAATATCCAGGACATACGGAAACACTTACAATGCCTGATTCTTTGACAGCATCAGAGTGAACTTTAGGCCAATATCTTGCTTGAACTGCGTTTACACCCTTACTTTGAGAATAAGCGAGTTTGTTCAAATCCATTCCGGTGGAAGTCAAATTTGGATCATCCAAGTCAAGACCACCAAGAGGAGAAATCAAATGTGCAGTTGACGAAACCCAGACGATCCTTGATTCGTTTGGCTTTTTCAACTTTGCAGTCTTGATGAAAATTGGATCAAGTAGCTTTTGGAACAAGTGATGGCCAATAGCATTCGTACCCAATTGTAAATCATACCCTTGAGCAGTTTTTCTACCCCATGGAGATTGCAGTATTATTGATAATGATATCCAATCTGCTTTCAACGTTCAAGAATTCAGTGACGGCTGGCTTAATTGAGGTCAAATCAGAAAGATCAAGCTTTAGAGAACAGGATCTTGTTGATTTTTGGTTTATTATATTCCAGGGCAACTTCAAGCTCAATATTCTTGATGGCTTCCAAAGTTTTAGCTTCGTTCCTAGAAAAGATGTTTACCTTTGCATTGGTCAGAGCAAACAAAGACTTTGCAGTCTGGTACCCAACACCAGTATTAGCACCAGTTTTCGCAACAACTTTACCATCTAAGCGGGGATAATCATTTTCGGTATTAGGTACCTTTCCAGGGAAGAACCCATGAAGTGACTGGCCAATTGCGGCCCAAGACATACTTGGTGCATCGTATGAGCCCATCTCGTAGTTTAAATGATAATAGGGAATGATGTTTCAAGTATTCCTTATGACTAGGCAGATTGACTGGGAAAAGGGAGGCGGGAATAAGCTTCTAATATACAATTCAATAAGCTGGAGGCATCTTGAAGTGAATTACAACTTGGGTGTATAATTTCAGTTAGAAACAATGTAAGCATTCATCCTAATACCTGAAGAGCACGGGCACCGCATTCAGTAATGTATCCACAAATTAATTCCAACACACAAGCAAGAACCATTCGGGATCAATGCTGAGTGTTCAATGTCGTCTATTGATTGTTGAGGTGACAACACCTAACATTTCAATGACTGAATGGATGCGTATGGACAACGTGAGCACACCGTATTACGGATGGATGATAATTAAACTCATTTACCCCAATCGAGCCGGGTGCTTATTAATTTAAAAATGCTTTCTGATGGTACTCAATAAGAAGTGTTAGCCATGTTAAGCGATTAGGTGTCCATAAGAGTACATCGTATGGCCTGGATATTGCTGTAGACGCAAACATTACGAAATAGCTTAATAATCCGGGGGACCACATGAGCCTGCACTTAAGCGATGCCGCACGCGTCAGCCCCACTTGGCTTAGTCGTGATCGTGATCTGTTGAAATAGCTTTCATCAAGTATACCAAATGGATTGGGCCCATCTCCAACATCAGAAATGGAAGCAAAATTCAGCACTATTGCGGTATTGATCTTGACCATTGCCTAAAATCCTGTTACCCCATTACACAAAAAACTGGAAAATTATCTCTATGTTTATCAATGATTGTGGAACATCACTAAAACCCTTACTTGTATCAACTAGCTGTATTAGTTACCGATGAATACTACCATCACAGTGCAGACTTTCAGCGAAAGCCTTTCTGCGTTCCTTTTTCATTCTGCGTTCCTTTTGAGAAATTGACACTTAATCTGCAAGGAATTCCTGGAGCACCATCAAGAACCAAGCCAACGATTTTAACCAATCCGTGTTACCCTGAACTGACTCACAATCTTTTCAACAACTTCATAAAGAAGCTGGTGGACGAATTTTTCATTTAATTTCAGCTAACAGACCCACACTCATCCTAACCAAAGATGTCTGCTTTAATCAACGAAACTTTCGAAAGATGTAAGAAAGAGGGAAGAAAGGCCCTCATTAACTTCATAACTGCTGGATACCCAACCGTCGATGCTACCTTACCTATCTTGAAGAGCTTGCAGGACGCAGGTACTGATATCATTGAATTGGGAGTACCTTTCTCTGACCCTATTGCTGATGGTACTGTCATTCAAGAAGCCAATACTATTTCCTTGAACAATGGCTTATCCGTTTCTAAATGTTTGGAGCTACTTAGACGTGCTAGAACTGAAACAGGAATAACTGTACCAATTATCCTCATGGGTTACTACAACCCTATTATGACTTATGGTGAAGAAAAATTGATTGAAGATGCTGCTAATGCCGGTGCCAGTGGCTTCATTGTTGTTGATTTACCACCTGAAGAAGCCATCAAGTTCAGAAGTGTCTGTAACAAGCACAACTTGTCTTATATTCCATTAGTTGCTCCATCAACTACCAATGAACGTTTACAATTCTTAGGTCAGATTGCTGACTCCTTCATTTACGTTGTTTCCAGAATGGGTGTTACTGGTGCTCTGACTGAGTTGGATGCTGGTGTTGCAGCTTTGTGTGCCAGAGTTAGAAAACATGCTGGAGACCACCCAATTGCAGTTGGATTTGGTGTTTCTACCAGAGAGCACTTTTTGTCTGTTGGAGCCCATGCTGATGGTGTTGTTATTGGTTCAAAGTTATTGCTCACAGTAGGAGAATCAAAACCCGAAGACATTCCTACAAATGTATACAACTACGTCAAGTCTATTTTGGGTGAAGACTTTAAATCGACCCCACCAACCCAATTTGCTGTTGACCAAAATGAGTCCGCTTCCGGTACCTCGAAAGTCTCTTCATTGAAAGAGAAGCACGATTTCGATCCTAAATTCGGTGATTTCGGAGGTCAATACGTACCTGAAGCTCTCCATTCTTGTCTTACTGAATTAGAACGTGGTTTCGAAAGTGCAGTGGCTGACCCAGCTTTCTGGGAAGAATTTAAGTCCTTGTACCCTTATATTGGAAGACCATCTTCATTCCATAAAGCCGAAAGATTGACTGAACATGCTGGTGGTGCCACTATTTGGTTGAAGAGAGAAGATTTAAACCATACTGGGTCACATAAGATTAACAATGCCTTGGCCCAAGTTTTAATTGCCAAGAGATTGGGTAAGAAAAAGATTATTGCTGAAACTGGTGCTGGACAACATGGTGTAGCTACTGCCACGGCTTGTGCGAAATTCGGCCTCGAATGTACCGTTTTCATGGGTGCTGAAGATGTCAGACGTCAAGCACTCAATGTATTCAGAATGAGAATCTTAGGTGCTAAAGTTGTCGCTGTTACGAATGGTACTCAAACTTTGAGAGACGCAACTTCTGAGGCTTTTAGATTCTGGGTTTCTAATTTGCAATCTACTCATTATGTTGTTGGTAGTGCTATCGGACCTCACCCATACCCTACCTTAGTAAGAACCTTCCAAAGTGTTATTGGTCAAGAAGCTAAAAAACAGTTCCAAGAATTGAACAACGGTAAGTTACCAAATGCTGTTGTCGCATGTGTTGGAGGTGGCTCTAATTCTACTGGTTTATTCTCGCCTTTCGAAAACGACACTGACGTTATGATGTTGGGTGTTGAAGCAGCTGGAGATGGTTTGGATACTGCTCGTCACTCTGCCACATTGACCTGTGGTGTTCCAGGTGTTTTCCATGGTGTCAGAACTTATGTTTTACAAAACAAGGACGGTCAGATTCAAGATACTCACTCTGTTTCCGCTGGTTTGGATTACCCAGGTGTAGGTCCTGAATTAGCTTTCTGGAAACTGTCTGGTAGAGCAAAGTTCGTAGCTGCCACAGATGCCCAAGCTTTGGCTGGTTTCAGATTGTTATCCCAATTGGAAGGTATTATCCCAGCATTGGAATCGTCTCATGCCATACACGGAGGTGTTGAATTAGCAAGATCATTACCAAAAGACCAACACATCATCATCAATGTCTCCGGTAGAGGTGATAAGGACGTGCAAAGCGTTGCTGATATCTTACCAGTCTTGGGAGACTCCATTGGTTGGGATTTGAGATTCGAAGCAGACCCAACTAAATAATTGAAAGTGGAATGCAGTATATATTATGTTTCAAATAAAACTAGAATCTTTGAGATTACCAATTATATTGTGACGTTAGTTTAGGACCGATATCCATTTCTTATATCTTACATGAAATTTTCACATATTAGGGGTCCTCCCATCTTTAATTCTATAAGGTTCTATTACATAAATTGACTTTGAAGTCAATATAAAGTTTTTGTATTTTCAATTATTTGGCAGTCAATGAAGACGCTTCCATCGATTAAGGCCAATCAAATTTTTGTAGGCATCTTCATCATGAGAACAACCGTTGAAGTCCAGCCCAAAAAGTTTTTGGCTCCCTTAGCTTTACCTGTAACATCATCATACTGTTCCCAAACATAACCAGTTTGCTCCCATTGGTCAAAGATATTATTTACGAGATTCAATCTAAGCTGTTCGTAGGTCTCTGCTATCTTTTCGCTTAGTTTGCCTTCAGTAAGGGGTTTATAATGCTGTAAACTTTCCAAAATCAAATAATTCATATTGATCCATATTGGAGACCTCCAGTAGTTTTCTTCTGTTCTATATTGATCATCAGCCTTTGAGAGAGACCTGATTCCGAAATCTGTCCACAACTCCTGAGGGTTGCTTAATAGATCAATCATTGCTTTAATTTTCTTTGGTTCACTAGAAGGGATCAATCTAGTGAGGAATGGAAATAACGAAATGTATCCTTTGTGGCATACAAACTTGTCTTCATCATCTTCATCAACAGAAAGGTCACAGTAAGTATTTTCCTTTTCGTTCCAATGTAAAGTGTTCAAGTTTTCTAAAATATCATTTTCGATCTTGGTAAATTTTTGGAAATCTTCTTCATAATGACAAATTTCTGCTAATTGTTTCATAGATTTGGTCAATACCCCAATCCAAGAAATCAAATCGACGTTCAATTCAGCTATATCAGCTGGATCTGCCCTTGGATAGTCATCAAGACCACTAGCAAGACAGTGACTTTCTGTGCGGCCTCTCCATCTGTAGGCCTCAAGATTCTCTCCTCTCTCAAATTCTGATACAAAACCACGTTGTGTCTTTCGGAACATTTCGTAGTGTGCTTTTACCCTAGGATAAATATGCTTTGCAAACTCCAAGAGTAATTCTGAGTTTGAAACGACAATTTGCCCTAAATTAGCCCTATCCAAGGTAATATCTTTTTGCGGAGAATCAATATCTTGAGACTTAACAATATCTAGTAAAAATGTGAATGCAAGCATTAGTGTTGGTGGGTTCACAATTTGGGGACTCTGTACTTGAAACTCTTCTGGGACACGAGATCTCGCTTCAGGGCCCAAGATTTGTTCACGAGCAATCCAACCATCTTCATCAATCAAGTCAAACCATGACTTAATGATTTCTAGAACCAAGTCAGAGTCATATTTCAAAAGAGGAAGCAAGTGGAAACCTTCATCCCATAAGAAACCACGAGGGAAGAATGGTCTTGAAGGGACTAAAGTGTAGAGTTCATATGGACCTTCAGGGGACCCCTGCAATTTATAGTTATCAAAGGAATCTTCTTCTAATATGGTGTCTCTGTCTACTAACTGGTCACCATAGAAATAAGAGAGTCCACCCAATAATCCGGAAAGAGATTCCTTAGCAAATTTTTCATACCTTTTACCAATGAATGGTTTGTTCAAAGAGAAATGCTTCTTGAACTTGTCGTCAAAATCATTAATAGCAACTTTTATCTTTTGTCCTATGTTCTTAGGGGTTATTTTTTCAGTTGCTGGCGTAAACCCATTTGAGTATATGATATCAAACTCACATTCTCCTTCATACATTTTCTGGAAGTAGTGTAAATTACCCTCGAACTTCTCCAAGTCACGTAAAATATACGCCTGTTCTGGAGGGAAATGATCAGCATTTGGATGGGATGTAGTTAAATCCTTAATGGAAGATTGCAACATGGTGAGGAAAATTTTCTTTGCCTGCCATACATTATCATCTGGTACAGTCAATGAGAAATGGTGAGTTTTGGAAGGATCCATCTCAGGATCAATAACTTCAGAGCTAGCAGGATGTTTATTAGTAGATGGACCATCATTAATCTCCAACTCAAAAAATCCCAATTCTTCCAGGAGTCCCGACAATTTGACGTCATCGGTGTAACCGTACAAATCCTTTGGATTGTCTAATCTGAGATATCCAGTTCTCTCAAGTCCACCTTCAAGGGATTCCCTTTCGCCCTCCAAACCCGAATACCATATAAATGAGATCTTCGTCTTTTCATAACCTTTGTGAGGCTTAGCACGAACCTTAACTGCCCAAGATTTTCCATCAATTGATTTGACAAAATCTATTATGATTTTAGCGTGGCAATCATCATCATCTATAACTTGCCTACCACCATATCTTGGATCATATTTAACCCAATTGGCACGTCTCATGTTATCACCTTGTTCATAGAAATGCCTCATGTGGATGATTCCATCGTAGTTGTTGGCTTGAAACCACATCAATCCTGAGAGTAACGACCTTGGAATACGAGGGCGGATTCCAAAGTAAAGCGATGATCTATAAGGACCCCATAATAATGAATCATTGGACAACTTGGAGTATTGGCCAGACAAACTGAAATCTTCCACTTGAGGCTCTCGTTCACCGATAAAACCGTCATGTAGGTCAAACTTCACCTGGTTTGCAAAAGCCAAAGATAGGATGAAGGCTATGACAATACTTGAAGTCAACACCATATTTCAAGTACTTATTGGTTTCCTGTGAAACCTGTGAAACCTGTGAAACCTGTGATTTTTTGATTGGATTTCAATTTTTGTTCAACAAGGCAATCGTGTAGACATAAATAAGCACTTGTGTGGACCACGTCTTTTTGTTACTGAACGCAAACTCCTGTCACTTTTATACACGAGCATTTTTTCCAGTTACAATGCGCATTTTGATCTGTTTACACAGCAGACGCAGTCCACTTTAAGTAAGAAGATACACATAGATTAATGGATATCTACTATAAAAGCATAATGAATGATAATCGAGAGACTTAGTAAAGACTTAGTACTTTATCAATATCTAGGTTTGAGTAAGATTACAAGTTTACTTATGTCTAGTGATAAGCCTGCATAGTTTATATATGTGATGAGCCGTGCATTTTTTTTCAACAATAAAGTACACACAAACTTCCAAGCACAAGCAGCGTGAATGGAGGGTATATTCGAATGATGTGAAGATTATAATGCGTGTAGACATGAATTTTTATTGGTTTCGATGGTTTACCACGCTATTCAACTTCTTGCTATAATATTACAGATTTTGTTTGCAACATTAGCGTAGCATGTCATTGAATGGCTTGAATTCCAGATTCAAGTGGTACGCAGTGAGACACTAGATATAATGTCCTTTAAAGTGTACAGGAGCCTCTTCGATTTCTTTCTTATTTTCATAAGTACTTACTTTCAGTCTTTCCTGTCCTCTTTGAAGAGAATGCCAGATAACTCCTAAGGAAGTTGCTGAATGTAGTAACTTCCTTATATCTTAACACTTTGTTATTTTGTGCGCTACCAAATATCCCATCTCGTAGGGAATGAAAACGGATTATCAGATATCAGAAGAATGCATTCAAAACTACATCATAAACTTTATGAAAAGGAGGAAACAAGGACACAGAATCCTTGAAGTGTTTGACAAGTACAAATGAATCGAGAGATGTGGCCACATAAAAAAGGGCTAGGGGTACGATGCAGTTATGGAGTCGATGGTAATGGAATCGTTACAGTACAAGAACACAAGGGAACTGAAGATTATAAAGAGCTAGATACTCTACGATTTGTTCCATCCCTTGAGTTCCCACGTAAGAAGGATTCTGGTGTCTTTCTAAAACAAGTTGAAAATTCTCAGCAAATTCTTTTACCTCCACAGACCTCGAGGTTTACCTTGAATTCTAAGATATACAATGACTTGCAAACAAATTTACAAAATACTAAAAAGAGATCCTTGAAGACAGCTTCATTATCCGCCAACCTCAGTGATATCAAGAAGTCTAATTCTAAACGTTCCGGATCTTATGTTCCTACTGATATCTTGGACTCCTACATGATTGAATCCAAGACTCTATCATCCGCAATTGCATATGATCCGACTTTTGGGTCTCTATTTTCAATCTTTGAGTTTCCGAAACTCGAGAATAACTCTGAAAGAGCTCAAACCAGAAACTTTGTCGTATACGTCACTGGAGAGTCGGGTACTATATTAAATATCTCACAACTATGTCAAATGGAGCTTGATGCAACCGACACTCTGCATAACCTGATCAAACTATCATCCCCAGGATTCGGTGATCCACTAAAAGTAGAACTACCAGCTCCTATAAAGCAGATATTAACGTTTAAAGAGCAGTCTTTGAGCCTAGGCGTACACATAGTTGTTCGAACAAGTGCAAAAATTTACCTTTTGAGATGCTCACGAGCACGAAAGGTTTCCAATTCGGCATTCGATGTGCTTGTTGTCGGAAATATCTCGACTTCCCAGTTGCAGGGTTTTGAATTTGCAGATGTGACCTCAAACAAATGGAATCGTTATGTTCTAAGTGTAGCTGACGTAAAAGGGAACTTTGGCTTATGGAGAATAAGTCGTCATGAAGTCGCTAGAAAGCTAACAAAGATGAAGATCAACGTTGTTGGTAGGCTGAAGGGTCTGGAATTGGGTCAAGAATCAACATCAGTATCTGATGCTACAGAGTTATCAAATTGGAAGAGGTTATTATGGAGCAGCAAATCAAATTTGCTTGCATTTAGTCGTACATCGATCGTTCAATTCACAATGAATGGAAATACAATGATTTCATCACTCCTTACGACCGCGAATACATGGTCCCGTATCCAAGACGTTTGTGCCCTCAACGACAACTGTTTCTTACTTACTTCAAAGGAATTAATCTGGTTTCGTTTAATGCCCTCATTTGAAAGATTGATATCGTGGAAACACTTTCTTGACGATGCCGACCCGACTTTAAAGGTCGAGGTCAGTATGATGAATCTGGACACCTTCGTAGTATTGATATACTCTCAGATGCATCCGCTTGTCATTGTGTATAACTTTGGAATGAAAGATGGGAAACCATGCAGCTTGAGGGATCCATATTATCGTCGAAAGCAGTCTGAAGGTGATCTACATCAAATAGTTCTCATTGCTTATCCAAACGTTTTTCTGAATGGTATCAACCCCCTGGAAAGGAAGAAGAATCTGGGCTTGGAAAGAAATCAAATGACTTCCACCTTTGGGATGTTTGAAATCAATACAAGTCTATCTATTTCATACAACTCCTACTCTGAAAACACCTTAATAATGGACAAGCAACCTGAAACGCCTGATGGTGCAAACTCACCATCCCCAATATATCCTCCAAAAAGAATCTTCAAACTGATAAGTTACAAGAATTTCTTACCTATTCTACGTGATTTCAGCTTGGAGAAGGAAACCGATCGAGAAACACTGCTAAAAGAGATCCAACACTTTGCCTACAAGTTGGGAGGTCAAGGTCCATTTAAGATAATGCAGCCACATGAAGTAGGGCTACTTAATGTGGATAGTGAAGAGACAGCAAGTTGCACACCATCTTATCTCTCCTTACTTGATATTTCTCACGAACTACCCACGTATGTTTCAGATGTTTCAGAAGTCGATCTGATGATTGAACAGCTTTCTGGCTTCTACAATCTGAAGGATATAGACTTATCGAGTTTGATCAACTCAACGTTTTGCAAAAAGTATAAGTATGTGTCTGAAAAGGGTGTCAGTGGCCGCAGTACTTCGCATAAGTCAATTGAAGACTTACAAAGTGTGTTTAAGTCTATTTACTTTAGTCATCCCAACTTATTGGAGCATAATTCATTTAGCAGCTTGAAATTAGCTTCATTATTAATCGGTGCTTCGCTCATTAAAGCAAGATCATGCCTGTTGTCCACTAATTTAGAATTAAACTATAATAAGGTCAAAGAAAGTTCACCATCTGAGGTTCAAGCGCTTTTGCGAGATTGGTCAACTGAAAACCTTGACCTTACCGAATCTTCAAACCTAAACTTTGGCTCACAGGCAGATTCTCCTTCCATTAGGTTAAATACCTCGAAGAGAACGCAAGAGCGCAATATTCGAAAGAGAACAATAAATTCGCAAGCTCTGCAGATACAAACTCGAGCTTTTCCAACTGCTCTAGTACCAAAGCTGCAAGTTGAAGATCTGCAACCAGAACTGCTGCAAACGCAATTGTTGCAAGCTATGCATTCCGAACCTTCGCTTTCGCAACGCTACGAGAAGGTACGTCCCACAAATTCATCACAAGAAACCTCCCACATGAGAGTCCTTGGACTGCAGAAGAAATTCAAGTTATCCTCCCAAAATGGAAGCCAACGTAAAAAGAAGAAGAAAGGTGGGTTTGTATAGCATTGGACTAATTACAACCTTGCCTTCCACACATAAAGGCTACAGGAAACACCATACCTCCACAAGTTTACCTCCAACCCGCCTTACATTGCAGAATCATTCATGATCCAAAATTTCCAATTGGTTTTCCCAACCCTGTACTCAGCATTAAATACTATTAGATTTATATATTTCATACACATTCACAATAAATGAAGTTCTTTATTCTGACTTTCTTACTTGGTTGTATTTCTCGCTTCTTTCAATAGTATTCTTAATAGCTTTTTGTTCTTGAATGTCAAATCAATCAGTGATTCATGAATGTTTCATTTAGGCACAAGAATAAATCGATAATTTTCTCATTTGATAGCAATTAATACGTCATTATATTATTGCAGGTATCTGTATTGCAAAATGTAAATTGTAATGCTGAAATCGTCATGAATAGGAGTAACAGCAGATAATACTCGGAGCCCACACAATACAAAGGATGATTGTTCATCTGGGAGGTAGTTCCTTCACTGCTGAGACTAAGCAATTGTGTGTTCGTTGTATCAACAATTATACAAAAGTATCTATTTCAAAACGGATCTAGTTTCGTTATTGATGCTTACAATATGATGTGCCAATGTCTCTGGATCAACGCCTTGATCCAACAACTTAACACATAATTGTAAGGTAGACTCATCAACTTCGGCAATGTGTAACAATTTTGCAAGCTCATTTATAAGCGCATTAGAGTTTTGATTGGGCTGATAGTATGACATCTTGAGTCAACCTTTCTTTGCAACATTCACCAATTAATCGTATACATACATTGCCTATTGATCTGGTTTCTGTCTGCATCAAACGACATAATTTATTTACCTGTAATACAATGTCGCAATATCTAAACCAAATATACCATAGTGCTCTAATCAAACTTTACCAACACTGACAAGCTAGAATGCTGCGGACTGGTTTAAGCTTTGGGATGCAACTCAGGAAAACACTTTCCCCTATACTTTTGCACTCTAGCAGAAGCTTAGGAACCAAGAACTTGAAAATTGCATTCTTTGGTTCAGATTTATTCAGTGTGATTTCTCTTGAGAAGCTATTTCATTACCAACAAGCAAACCCTGATAAAGTCTCCCGTATTGATGTGATAACCAGGACAGTCAAACCACGTGGTCGAAAGAGCAAGAGATGCACGGACTTGCCAATAGGGCTCTTTCACTCGCAGAGCATGGTAGATTCTAGCTCCCGCTTAATTCGAGTTGATACAAAGGACGATATAAACGATATCTTAAGCGAAAGCAATTATGACTTGACGATAGCTGTTTCTTTTGGAATTTTGATTCCAAGACGCTTCTTGGAGAGCTGTCGATATGGTGGATTGAACGTGCATCCTTCTTTACTACCAAAGCACTCAGGATCTTCTCCAATACAATACGCATTGATGAATCAAGATGCTGTTACAGGATGTACTATACAAACCTTACACCCTACCAAATTTGATCATGGCGATATTGTTGCACAATCTAAAGAGATTGATATATCCGACTCGGACAACTACAATTCTTTAGTTAAAAAGTTGGGCGGCTTGGGAAGTTCTTTGTTAATTGATGTGATTCATAATGATTTATTCATTAAAGCGAACCGCGAACACACTCCAATATCTCAATGTGAATATACATTTTCATTAGCTCCCAAGATTAAATCTTCTAGAGCACAGATAAAATGGAATACCCAAACTTCGAAGGAAATTATAGCTTTGAATAAGGCTTTGGGGCCTCTTTTTACTTCAAAGTACGTTGACGTTTTGAAGAAAAATAAAGAGATACAGGAGTATCATAGAGTTAATCTTGATGGATTTTCAGAAATAGAATTACCTCAAAGTATTTCAGAGTTAACTAAACCAGGTGATTTCAAGCTATACAATGATCGCCTATGTGTTAAAACTATTGATGGTGCCATCGTCATCGACAAATTGAAAATGCAATGCTGCCCTGAGGAGTCTGCACTTAAGTTCATTAATACTTTGGGGCTGAGATGTGGAAATACTCCGAATACCTTTATGTGAATGTATTCAATAAATTCATCTAAATATAATTCAGTTCTTCTTTGAAATAAGTAATTATAAAATTTAAAATATGGACATTAAAGTACGACTTGACAGTGTTTGTTGAACTCTCCCACAGCAATGGAGATTTTCGTATACAAGAATGACCTATTCGCCTTTTCTGGAATTGGCAAAAATGGGCCTGATTTTCGTTTCAAGTCTATGCTAATACCTGTCGCCTCAGCAGTAATGGCCTTGATTTGGTCAAAGTTAATGACCCATTTTGTATGGAGCGTATGCACTTCAAAGAGAATAAGTAACTTAAAAGTTACTATAACAGCCATCTCCTCGCCTGACAACAACAAGTGCGCCAAATACTCTTCACTAAAGTAAATTCCGCCATCAATTGAATCTAGCCAATGACGACCTTGAGCTTCTCTTTGAGAATATGGCTTCACAACTCCCTCGTAAGAAATGTGACGTGGTAATCTAACTTTGTCTAATCCCTCTGCATCGAATACTGTCGTCGTATTACGGATTCCTTCCCCTAAATTCGCAGCCAAATCAAAGAAACCAATGGCTGTTTTAGTTGGTAATCCAACGAAGCCTTTTCCAAGTCCTTTGAAAAATCCAACTGCACCTTCAGAATTAGCACCTTCAATTGGCGCTGTTGCTATGCCCGTTATTCCGGAAGACAAAGATTCATAAAATGAGTTTGCGCCCGAAGCAACACCATATAGAGCGTGCTTGGGTTTATTTCTTCTTTGGTTAAGACGACGGCGTTCTTGAAACTTTTTATCAAGAGTGACAACAGCTAATCCTTTGGATATTGATCCTGAAATTTTTGCAAATGAATCAGAGAACCCAAAGATTGATTTCTTCAAGAAGCTAAGCCCTCCCTTCGCTATGCCAATGCCCAATTCTTGTGGACGGTCATTGATTATGAAACCCTGGTAAGGCTCATAGAAAATATCAAGAACTCCAGAGGCCAAATGATTGAACAATCCCACAGGGTTACCCAAAAAGTCAGCAGACCCCAAGATCTTGTGAACTTGATAGAAAAATGATTGGCCATAATGAGTTTCGATAGATTCGATCAAAATTGGAAGTGGGACTCTAATATTTTCAATAAATAATGCGTTCAATTTAATGGGAGCATCATTGATATTACCAATTGCCATGGTAAGCACGTTGAAGAAAAACATAAGAGTATTTTGACTTGTCGATTTCTCTTCAGCATTTAGGCGTTCAGTTCTTACAAATGATAAATTGGCCAGCACTGGTTGCAAATGCAAGGCTTCAAAATATACATCACTAGACTTTGACAAAGTGTCAGGCTCTGGTAATTCCAAGTTTTCATCACATAATTTGTTCACTTGCTCTTTATTCCAGCTTGCACCTGGGAGTTTAGCAAAGTCAATCAATGCAAACAAGAAATCTTCATCGATTTCGAGGGTCATTTCTTGAAGCAAAACTGTTGCATATTTTATGAACAAAACACCATGACTTTCGTCCTTAACTTTGCAAATGGAAGCTGAGAAGGACGGATGATTGTTCATTTCTTTTCCTGACTTGGGTATTACGCTAGGGTAGAGCACAATAGGGAAAATGCCACCGTATAATTGGTTATCTATCTGGATCCATTTCAACTTGAGCGACAAATTTTGATAAAGGTCTGACTCGTTATAGCGTACCTCCAATCCCCTCAATGTTATATAACATAACTCAAGAGACCTTGTGTTAATAAAAGAGATTCCAAAACCTTCAAATTTGGTAATTATCTTGGTATGATAGTTCTCATCATTTTCTATTGCCTCAAATTTCTGCGTTGAACCCAACTGAGAGGATGAGGATTTGCTTCCTTGAAGTTTATACAAACTAACGGATGGATCATAATTTGTTATTATTAAGGATTGAGTAGGACCGTCAGCGACAACATTAAGATCAATGATTTTTTGCTCCATGTCATCTGTTGGCGGAATTCTGAAGGGTCTCAAGTTACCAATCTCCTGTAAATTAACAGCTCTTTCTCTTCCATTTGCCCTGATTATGAGTTCTTTTATCACAGCATTTGGATAATCATAAGCATATGGCATCACACTCTTCGCAGGGATCTTGTAATATATTGGCTTGTAATCGGTATCATTCTTTACAACATCACCATTCTCGTTGATGTTTGGATTATTTTGATAGATGTAGAACTCAGATTCACTGAAGTTACGAATCAAATAGGGCCAATGGTTGTTCGCATTCTCGATCTGAATGAAAATGGTTGAGTTCTCAATCAAAATATTCACCTGTAATAATACTTGACCAAAATTCTCCTTATAAACTTTCAAATAAACACGTCCAATATCGTCCAATGCGAAGGGAGACGACCATGACTTAGATGAGTGAGCAAATTTCAACAAGAAGTTCTTCTTTTCAGTCCTGCGTAATCCATACATCGGTCTCAGTTGGCCAGGTGAAATATCGAATTGTTGAGTGGAGCCATTCTCCAAAACTTGAATCTCTTCGTCTAAGTTGTTGTTGACTAAGTACCTAGGAGCAATTGTGACAACCTTGGTAAGATTATATTTACCTTCTCCTTCTGCAATGCTTACACCAAAATTCATTTCCTTCAGTTTCCCAGACATTGCTCTAACAGCAGTGACTTGGCCGATGGCATCAAAACTCAATGGTGCCGACCAAGTTGAGTCGTTAAGCTTTACCAAAGCTCTATTCTTCCTATCACCGTAAATATCAAATGAAAACATGAATGGGGTAGTTGGCTTCGATGAGTTACGTCCGTCAGAGTGCATCATGTTTCCCTTTTCGTTGACCACAATATTTTGATCAGTTCTATTGAGAATAACATATGGCGAGTAAATTGTTACCTTAAGACTTGCCGTGCTTGCCTTTTTTTTAGGGTAATGAACCTTCAAATGCAAAGTTTGACCATCTTCGTGTCTCAAAGTAAAAGTACTTTCCCTCTTGAAATCACTCCCCTTAGGCGAGTTAATAATCGCAAACTCAGATTTGCTGAACCCACAATTCAAAGGCTCCACGCTCAAAAGTAATAAATTCTTCAAATTGACAACATGGACAATGCTTCTTGATCCCTTTTCAATGTGACCATTCCAATCCTTGCGTGTATTCTTATCATACAATCTGTAATTCAAATCGAATGGCAACAAATTTTCGATCTCGACAGGAGATGAAATCACCAACCTCATGTGAGGATAAATCTTTGCAAGAGGTTCATTTTCATCAAACTCGGCTTCAGCTTGGAAATGGAACGATGAATCGTCATTTGGGTTTGCAGAATTACAACGTAAATGCGATCCTTCGTGCATTAAGTCTTTCCAATGCAAAACTTCGTTTGACCAGTCATAAACAGCCTCGTCGAGAGCTGGTTTGATGCGAAGTCCACCTGAATAAACCAAGTCAATTGGCAATGCTTGCGATTGCCTAGATGGGATTAGTATATCATCAATTTCTTGTTCACATTGGTTATTATTATTTCCAACTTTTGAAATTTTAATTGAAACGGCAACATCGGAGTCATTTCTGACAATAATAGTAGATCTTAACAAAATCGTTTTGATATTGTCTTCGCCAAGAATGATCTCACATGAAAGTCTGTTATGGACTCCATTAACGGGAGGAAACAACATAAATAAGTCTTCACCTTCGCTAGTTGCTGATATTTTTCGAATTTCCTCGTATTGAGAGTCAATCAATTTTACACCCAACACCACAATTGTATTGTTGGAATCCAAGTTCTCACGAATTTCTCGCCAGTCTTCGAAAGACCATGGAATTCTACCATTTGACTTGATAACCGTTCGTTCTTGTATTTTCTTGGATTCGTAATCAGCCCAGACTTCAATTTTGTACCCTGTCTCATTGACTATTAAGTAAGGGTTTTCATTCCCAATCGGTTTGATTTCGTCTTCCAGATTAATGGAGTTTGCTATTTGAGACATCAAAGCAAGGGACCTAGATGTCAACGTTACCTCTGCAAGTTGCCTGGAGACAACATCGATAACGATACTTGGTTTTGGAAGTAAGGTCTTGGATGCGTAAACAGCAATTGGCCAAGGTTCAATTAATGGTTCCCAAGTCGATTTCGAGTAATTGTAAATGTTCATGTACAGTTCGATATGAGCTTCAGCACTTAAGTCAGTAGACCAGTTGATGGCTCGGATTTCAAAAGGCTTGACCTTCATATCTATGATAGGCAATTCATGAACATCCCCAATAAGAACAAATCTCACACCACCTATACTGGCATTGAATTCTTCACCTTTGATCACAACCAGTTTGGAAACAGCTTCTGCCATTTTGTTTGACTTCAATGACAAATCAGTCAAGATACTAGGCGCGTATTGCGATAATCTCCTTTTGAAGTCCTCTGAAAACGTATATTCTCCGTCTTCCGCACCACTTCCAATATTTCCTTGAGCCTTATTGTACAACTCAGAAGCAGTATTAAAGATCTTGAGTGCTATTCTAATATCTCTCAATGAAACTCTAAGCAATATCGGGTCAATTGATGCTTGAATATTGGTTAAAAATGAGGTTGCGTTAGAACCACGGTCGTCATGGGCAAAAGACATTGAAAAATCATCAATGATCCTGTATTGGCGGTTATCAAATTCGTTCATATTCGTCATAAACATACCAATTTTGTTAGCAGCGATTGACATAACATTCTGGCTGGTAACCAATAATTGCTCTACTTTAAAAACAATCGCCAAAGTATCTTCCTTCGTTGGATCTTGCAATAACAGAATAGATGGTTCTTTGATGCTAATAGAAAATCCTATTTTAATTCCAGAGTCTTCAGAGGAGCTATTCGAAGATTCATCCGGAGCACTAGGCTTTTTAGCCTCAGTATTGTTTTCTTCCTCATCTGAATCGATTTCATCTTCAATTTCGTAATCTGTTATAGACTTTTCAGTAGCGAATCCCTTGTTTACAAACGCTTGTAACTCAAAGATATAGTCGAGGGCCACGATAGTTTTGGGATTATCAACTGTAAGCATAACAGTTATATTTTTGTTTTCTGCTGGACCTGTAGTATTTGCATACAAAATGAACTGATCATTGTCAGTGTGGATTGGTGGAATAATTTCAGTGTACTTACTAGTAGTGCCTAATCTCACATCTTCCACTGTGAAGGATTTCGCCTTAACATCTGAGGTGAAATGGCCATCCTCATTCATATCGAACTTCACACTAAATTTGTTTAAAGAAAAGCAAGCAAATCTCTTTGAATCAAAATTTTCCAAGCCAGTCGTATTATTGTAGATTACTAATGATAGTTTAGGAATATCAAACGAAAGCTTGATTTTCGTATGGTCAGGAGGAAGAACTTCGGCTTCAGGTTCCTTCGCGGCATTTTTAACTAACACAACAGTTTGTTCTTCAGGTCTTTGATGAGGAGAATTATTGTGCTTAACTACTGCGTTAGCGTTTACTGCCTCTTCCTTGATATCCTCCATGGATTCATCATTCACTTCAGGGAGAGTGAATACTGCAGTTATCGAATCCGAGAGTTTTAGCAAAGCTTTAAGCTGCAATTCTGTTAAGTGCAAATTAATTACGGGAGTTTTTCCAATAACATTGAAGGTAGGAATCAGCTCAGCATACTCTTCAAGAAATTCTATATCAAATGAAACATCCAAATTGTTAACAATTTCGGAAACTTGTTCAATATCGTTGATAAAGTTCAAGTTAGACCGCAAACTAATGTTACGAACACCAGCAGAAATGACATTCTTAACAATGCTATTTCCTGGATTACTAACAAATGCATTAGTTGCATACAACTCGCCTAAGTGAGCCGTGATAAAATCAAACTTATTTGTGTATCCATTCACAGCACGCGGGAAGACAATTGTTGGGGCTTTGAGCAAAAGATCAAACTTGATCTTGTCTTGGATATTAATTTGATTTGCTTGATTTATTGCAGCCTCTCTTGCGCTGTCATAAATAGCCTTCATTTTGAGGAATTGGCTGAGATACGCAAAGATTCTGTTAAAAGACCCTTCGACAAAATTTATTCCAAGAGATCCAGTTTTAAGCTCAAGCAAGGTATTAAAAGGGTTCTTGTTAGTTAGGTTGTCAAACGTCTTATACTTGAATTCTGCCAAGTTATTTCCCTCGATATATATAAGATTTCTCATTACAGAATCACGAGGAGAACCATGATTAATTTCATCTTGCAAGGTTAAAGCTCCTAAAGCACCACGGACGTCCATTTCCTCGGGTACTAAAAATACCTTTATGTTGGCTGTACTTAACTGTAAGGTAGCTAATTTGAGTCCGGTATCATTAAACACAAGGATAATGCTCTCTAAGTTAACATCAATATTGATTTTTTCAGGTGATTGTTCTTTTCGCTTATCATTATGTTTCAACACATCTGCTGGTGTCAGTTCTGCATTAGGATCAGTAAATGTATTCATTATGAAGTTCATCAAACTTAAATAAGACTTTGGAGATAACACAAATTTGAGCGTGGCTATATCAATTTCAATATCCTGATCAAACACTTCAATCTCCTTACCATTGAACTGCACAATTCGTTGAGTCTTTTGATAGTCTAGTTTGAATACCTCTTTTTTTATTTGCTTATGGTTATCATCTTCATGGAATGTATTTGATGAAATCACCTTCTCAAATTCAGACACACCAGACTTATCCAAGTAGTCAATCAAGTTTATATCAGCCATAGTCAAGTCGACATGCATATCGTTAAGGGTCTTGAAAAAGAGTAAATCAAAGGATTCACCAACAAGATCCGCTAAATGTTCTGCTTGCAAAGTAATTGGATCAATGCACCTAGAAAGTGAGATACGAACCAAACCAACATTCAAGGCGAATTGGAATGCACGTTGATTCTCTATCGTCTTTTGAAGTTTAGCCTGGGTAGCTGCACTTGAGGAACTTTCAAAACTTGCATCTTCATCTATTTCTTTAACTCCATCGCGGTCAGCAATCTCGCCAAACGTGTTGAAAATACTTTCGTCGTCTTCTTCAAGATTATCAAGATCAGGTATGGCAACATCAACAATCTGCATGAAAGTTTTGTATTGGAAATCATTCATCATAAGATGAACCGAAGGAATTTCTCCACTCACCTTTATCTTTGCTAAGCTGTGAGCCTCAGGTAAGATAGAGATTCCGAGCAACAATTTCACATTCAATTTATCTAAAATCAAAGCAGATCTTTCACAGTCATCTTTATGTAGCTGCAGCATTGTTGTCTTGATGTTTGGCCCAACTAAGAACTGCGCATCTTGTAAATGCAAATTAAATTTATCATACATCAATGTATTCAATTCTTCCCAGTCACCAGAAGTATAACTCTCCTTTGCCTTGATTTCTTCAATTTTGGATTTATCAACCAAATCACTAATAACACTTATGTGACCCGCATCTAATATGGCTACTGGTGATTTGAAAGAAGAAGGGTCTAATGGTAAGATGATTAATGGAGCTTGCAAATCTAACTTGACATTTATCGTCTTATGCTCTTCCAAGGCGTATTGCAAACCTATTCTAGTTTGCTCGGAAATACTTTCCATTGTTCCTTCTGCTGCGTTCATAATAGCACCAACCGTATCAAGATGAATTTTGGGTGGCTTGAAAAACTTTACAATCTCTTCAACAAACCTTGGGTTATAAAAGATTGTCATGGACTTCAACTTACCAAGTAAAATGGAATCCGCACTTTGATCCAATGGATTATTCTCAAACGAAATGTGAAAGAAAGGTTCTTCTGATTTGGTTGATAATGAATCTGCTGCTTCATGCAAGGCTGAATGTAATTGTTTAACACTTACAAAATGCTTATACAATGTAGTACCAGTACCATCCTCGACTCTAAATTCTTGCAATTGGAATTTTGCGAGAAAAGAGTCTGGGCGCTGATAGAACTGGGTGGTGCAGCCTTCAAATACAACCTCAGCCAAGTTGGACCTATCCAAGTTTTTGATGCAGATACCACCTCGCTCTAAAGATGTGTGTATCTCCATGGTAACTCTTTCTCTTGGCATATCAATTGCATCTACCAACTTCTGTTGTTCATCATAGTCTATAGCCTCGTAAAGGGCTTTTCTTTGATCATCACTTAGCTTCAAATCTAATTTCTCAGGATCATCAGTTGCCTCCACTCTGTCTTTCTGAGGTCGAGCTGTTGGGGCACCCCAAACGTACGAGAACCATCCTCCTTTAGCATTGGCAGCAGCGGTATTCTTCTCAGCAGAAATATTAGTTATTGGTTCAGGTTCTTTCTTTGCAATAGTTTTGTTTTCTTTCCTGAACTCATTTCTGGCCAACGAACGATAGAACTTGATTTCTTCAAACGTTAAATCATCTTCTAATTTTTCTAACTCTTTTCTATCCCATTCAGGGAAGGAAGTTAGATTTATAGATTTCAGTTTGAAAAGCGCCAAATATAACTTCCTTTGATCTCGTCTCTTTTTGAAATATTCCCAGCTCCACTTATAATTCTTTTCATGAATTTCATTCATGATTGACATTGCACTATAGCGAAACCAAGCCTTTGGGTCTTCAGCCACGCTAACTTTCGGTCTGAATCGCCTGAACTTTTGAGTTTTTATATACCAATGGAATTTGGAGGCAGTCCAAAGCAAATCACGATATTGTTGAGAGTCTAACTCAAGACCAAATTCTTTGAAGAATAATTCGGCCTTGATATGAGGAACCAGCTCTGTAGCGCCGGTCTTATGAACAGTTACTTTACCATTACCAGACACAGGCTTTAATAAATACTGCAAATCATCAATAACGTCTTCATCCAAGAATGATTCTTTGAATCGTTTTAATAATGTATCATAATCATCTTCTTCAGGAAAATAAATACTCTCCGAGTCAGTATTCATGTAGCAACTCAAATTCTTAAGAGTAAGCAACTTACGGGTAAACTGTTGTGTGATGGAAATGAAACTTGGTATCCAAGATTCATCTGTAGATGCTGCCGATAACTCATTAAGTGTGATACCAACCGAGTAGGGATTTTCGGTTAAAGTAGAGTCGTCTTCATACCTGATATGGATATTCTTGATGGTGATTTGCAAATTGTCCACGATCTTGGTGACAAGAGATTCCGTAAAGGATTCATTTGAGGTAATATCATTGGATACCTTTACGTTTTGAGAAGCAGCTGCCTCAAGAGTTTCCAAATGATCCAATTTCTCTCTTTTCACTTTCAATTCCTTTTCCCTTTCTTGTTCAGGGTCGTAATTATCCTGCAAAATGGGAGCAACCAATAAATACACATCCTCGATGATGATGCTAACAGGTTTGCCCTTCAAATTTGCCCATGGGATTTGTAAGGTGAGTTCTCCCAAGTGGCCGAACTTAGCATCCAATGGTAAATTGAACTTATCCAATGATTCCTTCTTCAATTTCAAGTTTCTTAGCTTGACATCACCACTCCAGATGCCAATGTTCAATTGCTTAGGATCGAAATTCTCGATGTAAGACCCCAAGAATCTATTTAAGATGTTAGCAATCAAGGATTCAAACATCTTTTATGCTTGTATGAGGGTGTTATTCTTGAGTATGAAGGTGTCACGAGTATGTATGTATCAGTAATTGTTGTTGGTGTGGAATTGATAAACGCCTATACTGACGATTTTTTAAAAAGTACGGAGAGCAACCATCCTGCACAATGGCCAACATCGCAAACCATCTGTCAAGCTTGATATAATCGTTTGGGAGGGAGTGATAGTGTGCTTTTATGTTTAGAATGTGGGGATTGGGGCAGCAAGTGGGCACTCGGGGGGTTTGTGATGATATCAAAGTCGAAGAGAGGTTTTTTCAATGCAAATTTTGATATTTTGACAGATTATTTTGGAAAACTTGGTAAAGTTGGTGCAATTGCAACCGTTAACTAAAGTGCGTTGAAATGGGATGGTGGAGTAGGCTTATGAGCATTGCTAGACAGAGTTGTCTAAGAAAGTATATGAAGAGAAGGGCCATATGGAGAAAGGCTGGGATATTTTAGAGAGGGCATGATTTCAAATAGAGGACTGTTGATAGAAGATATGTTTCTTGGCCATGGTATATTGGCTTTGTAGTTTCAAAATGCTAATGGTAAGTTCTCACTTTGGACGATGTCTACTCACTGTAATGGTGTTGAGAGCGTGTCGTTAAAGCATTAAACCTCGTGAAAGAATTAAGTCTCGAGAAATCAGCAATACTTTGGACTGTTAGAAAATATGGCACTCCTTGGACTAACATCGTGTCTCTTATCTTAGGCTGCAAAATTTATTAGACATGAAAGAAGGTGTACGCAGCAGCTTCAATCTCCTAGCCCATGTGGACTAAAGGTAAGCACCAAAATCACTTCCTTCGAGCATTTCCTTACTTCACTGCTCTGACCAGACATCTACCCATTATTCCTTCTCTATTGTACGGCACCCCCTGTGAAACTCCTTCTAGCTTATGTCACATCATTCTTAGCAGAATGACAACAAGGTCGAGGGGAGGAAGTTAATGAGATAAAAAATAAATGCAACAGGGCGATTGCATGTAACTGGCGTAGTGAAGTGGAACCACTGTGAATAACGGAAGAATTCATGCATTCCTTCCAGTTCAGCACCAAGCCTCAAGTACCAACCGAAAGCACTGTCCGCTAGGATTAACTACAGCACCAACGACCCAGCACCACCTCTAAACACCACCCACTACACGAACTACAACAAACATCCCACTGCGCTCTCATACCCTCAATCATCTTCTCACCCTCACCTCCCTGACCTTCCTCACTTCCCATCACCTCTCAACACCTTCCTCTATATTGGCGCCACACATGATCCCGTACCAAAACTGTGATTACAAAAAAAAAGATAAACAGATTAAGAATTTAAGAATGAGTATCACTTTCTTTGCAACAAGTTATAGGAACCCCATCCAATAACATCACCAATCCATTTGAAGATACTAGAACCAATCAACTAGTTCGAAGACTAAACAAGAGCTGGTCCTTTTGTTTATTATATCTTAATCAAGTTAGGAGATTGATTTGGGTGTTATCTATATATCCCTGACTAATTCCTTACCTAAAACACAACTCTCCCCCTCGTTACTCCCCCCTCGTTGTCTAGCGTGCTCCGTCTTTTGGATCTGCTTTGTTACAAAAATCAGATAAAATCATCAACTGTTAGCCATAGCACTGAGTGATACACTGAACGTGTTAATCAATCCTTGGATCAACCCTAATCTTATCCAAGTTCATCAAGTCCTTTTCCAAAAAAAGTTGACCCTAGATAACCATATCAGTCATACAATTTTTTTGTGCGTACAACCATTATTAGTGTATTGCCACCAAAATCAAAATTGCAAAGCTTTGTTTACGAGAATCACATAGAAAGAAAGGATAACTTCATTAAAAGACTTATAAAGAGCTCATCATCTTCATCTTTATCAATCTCGTCTTGTTGTCTCTTTTGCCAGATCCAAATCGTTTGATCATAGAGGGTCGTTATCACTGATTAGTTAAAATGTCATCTACAGAATCCACAACTAATCAAGAAAAGATAGGAATCTATACCATAGGCCCTAAGATTGGGAAGGGTTCCTTTGCCACAGTCTACAAATGCATCGACAATGTACGTATAACTCTTTTAAACCAATTGATCCAGATCATATTATTAACATTTTACTAGAAAACTCATAAATCTGTCGCTATCAAGTCAGTAGTCAGATCCAAGTTGAACTCGAAGAAGTTGATCGAAAACTTAGAGATTGAAATTTCCATCTTGAAAACAATCAAGCACCCTCATATCGTTGGACTCTTGGATTATAATAAAACTCTGACGTATTTCCATTTGGTTATGGATTACTGTTCAATGGGTGATTTGTCATACTTCATCAGAAAGAGATCTGAATTAACACAAACTCATCCAGTGATATCGTCAGTATTACAAAGGTATCCATCTCCAGAAGGTTCACATGGTTTAAATTCAACCGTGGTGATCCACTTTTTAAAGCAATTAGCATCTGCATTAGAATTCTTAAGGGATAAAAGTTTGGTGCATAGAGATATTAAACCTCAGAATTTATTGTTATGTCCACCATGTCATTCCAAAGAAGAATTTGTAAAGGGCAACTACGTAGGTTTATGGGAATTACCACTCTTGAAAATAGCTGATTTTGGTTTTGCTAGATTCTTGCCATCCACTTCAATGGCTGAAACTTTGTGTGGCTCTCCCTTGTACATGGCACCAGAAATTTTAAGGTACGAGAAATATAATGCCAAGGCTGACTTATGGTCTGTCGGTGCTGTTCTTTATGAAATGACAGTTGGAAAACCTCCCTTCAAAGCGGAAAACCATATAGAACTCATTAAGAATATCGAAAATGCTCACGATAAGATTAAGTTCCCAGTTTCTGCGCAAGTCCCAGCACAATTGAAAACGTTGATTAGATCGCTCTTAAAATACAATCCGACCGAAAGAGTATCATTTAGTGAGTTCTTTAATGACGATTTGATCACAGAAGATTTGGAATGTGCTGATCAACCATTGGATACATCTGAAATGGATGAGAACTTATTTATTAGTGAATATATTTCTCCTATACCAGGTAAACCAAGAAACTTCGAGATGAAGCAAATATCTCCAACTTCCACAAAGACAACGAAGACAAATAATGAAAACAATATGGGGAGATCAATACCACTATCTGCAAAACCAAGTTCTAGGGACGAGGAAATTAAACAGATTATAAATAAGAACAGTCCTGACCCCGAGACTTTATCAAACTCAATACAGCCTCGCGCAGATGGTGCAAACAAATCTCTCGCCATTAGGAATAAGAACGACATCACCTTGGAAAAAGATTACGTCGTAGTGGAAAAGAGAGCGGTTGAAGTGAATGCTATTGCAGACGAGTTAGCCCATGCTGGTAGTGGTGCCCTTGCAATAAACGCACGTCGTTCGCTGTCGATTTCTAATTCCAGTGGTGAAAGTAATAAGTCCATTAATAGAAGGTACTCCCTGAGATCTAATTCAACGAGTAGTCAAGGTAGACCAAGTTTGAATGACAGAAGAATATCAATCTCCATTTCACCATCTAATGCCTTGAGCAAGGCTATTGGTTTGGCTTCAAATAGGTTATTCGGCACAGGACCAAGTGGCAATAACAACAATAATACAGTAAATCAAATGATTGATGAAACAAATGAGAAATTATCACTCAGCAACACGATAGACTCGAATACAACCTACCTGACCGTTATTTCGAGTCCAAACTTCACAAATCACTTATTGCTCCAAAAGTTAAATATTCCAACTTCTGTTACAATCGCAGCTTTTGAGCATCATGATATGGCGCTGTCACAGTTTTCTCCCGATGAGTTGGTGTTGAGCAAATTGGAGTCCATTGCAACGAAGGCGCATGCTATCAACTTGTTTGCAGACGTCAAGTTTAGTCAATTAATTCCTTCACCACCTTCGACAGATGGCTTAGATGATGACATGCTCCAACACAACTTCTCTTTACCACCTAAGATGATCAAGACAATTAGTGAAGAAGGTGTTGTATTATACGTGAAAACCTTGTCCTTATTAGCTAAGGGAATGCTTATGGCAAGCGACTGGTGGTACAATCAATTTGAAGAAGGTGGCAGTCTGTATGGCGTTGACAGCACTCCCTCGCCGAGGTTATCAAACACAAGTAACATTGTATCTGTGAGAATCAACGAATTAGTTCAATGGATTAGAGAAAAGTTCAATGAGAGCTTGGAAAAGGCTGAATTCATTCGATTGAGACTTGAAGAAGCTAACGCAGCCATCAACAAAGAGCAATCTGAGAGAAACAATGAGTCAACCGACTACTTCTTCAATGGAGATGTAGACAACAGCAAGCGAAACATCAATACACAGCCCACTAAGGTGATTGCTGAGAAATTAATATTCGACAGGGCTTTGGAAATGTCGAGAAACGCAGCCGTAAATGAATTAGTGAAGGAAGATTTAAGGGGCTGTGAGTTGGCCTACAGTACTGCTATCTGGATGTTGGAAGCATTATTAGATGAGGACGTTAACAATGTTGCACAAGAAGATGAGAGATTGGATTCAGAGGATCGTGCGACGGTGGAGAAGTTTATTATCAGCATTGGTAATAGGTTATCTGTTTTGAAGAGAAAATTGGAGTTAATTTGAGAAAGAAGAGTGAACTGCTAGATAAGGCTCTTCTCATTTGAGTACGAAAGGGAAATACAGGGTCTGTACAATAAGGAAAAGAAATTAAAGTCTCCAGTCTCGTCTCCAAACTGCTTACCTGAATCTCTCCTATATATCTTGTTCTCGAGTTCTCACTTCCTGCTTATGCTGTTCGCTGTCGCGCTCCAATTCCCTGCAATAACAAGCGCTTTGAATTCTCTTATTCCAATGGCTCGCACTAAGTTTCACAGCCATCTAAGCTCGTGATATGATTTGCACTATATGATGACAACCATTAGGTATTCTTTGCACCCCTATTTATTCGCTCATTACCGTTCAGTTCTTCAAAGAGAGGGCCCTTGCTTTCTCAACTTTTTGTTTCCTTCAACTTTCAACTTGACTTTTCAATGTTTTTTTTTTCGTTTTATATATGTTTATAGCGTGGTTTTCTGTTACGGATTTTATGTACGGGATGTTTTACAGTATATGTAGATAGATAGTTTGATTTTTGCGACCATTTCTTGTAAATTGTATATGCCTTGGATGAGATGATTGCTTATTTGAGGCATAACAATACGTAAATTTGTAAGGAGGAGTAATCTGGCTTGTAGTCGCATAAACCCAGAATTACCATGGTCAAGGCAAACACTACAATTGGAAACGAAGGAATCAAACTTACATAATCAATTACTGTATTTTTGACTAACAATTTTCATTGACGTGTTTCCATGATAAGCTACTGTCCAGAGTTGCTTAGGTGTCAATTCAAACATAGTTGGTATTGAAATGAGTGTGCCCCAATACAGCTCTGGGAAATATGACATGGCTGCAGAACAGGATGCCCATGTTCGTCGAAGAAACGATTTCAATTTAAGCAACAGCAGCCAAAACCAATCACACACTATTCACGAGGACATTGATGAGATAATAGATAAGACTAACTCTCTCAGAATAAGAGAGTCTTCATTTGCTGCTTCATACATTTCGCGTAACAGAAACTTTATTATAAAATATGTTAATCCATTCTTGTTGACTCTGCTATCAGCATTTGTTAGACTATATGGTATCAATCGACTGAACAGGGTTGTGTGGGATGAAGCTCACTTCGGTAAATTTGGATCATACTACATAAAGAATGAATTTTATTTTGATGTACATCCTCCGTTGGGGAAGTTGTTGGTTGGTCTCTCCGGGTATTTGGCCAACTATGATGGACAATTTGCATTTGACAGTGGAATGGAGTATCCTGATACATGCAACTTTGTCTTAATGAGAACCTTCAATTGTGTTTTTGGTATTCTTTGTACTCCGTTAGCATATAAGACCTGTCTTGCATTGGGGTTCAGCCAGCTTACTGCTTGGTTTGTTACATTCCTGGTCATTTTTGAAATGATATCACTTACGCTTTCCAAATTCATCCTACTTGACTCAATGCTACTCTTCTTTACTGTTTTATCTTACTACTGCTTGATCCAATTGCATAATCTTCGGTTACGTGACTCCTTGTTAACCCTAAAAGGAATAAAATGGTTAGTTGTAACAGGCATCTCTATTGGATGTGTCTGCTCTGTTAAGTGGGTTGGCCTATTTGTGACAGCTTTGGTTGGGCTCTACATTGTTTATGACTTGGTAATAAAGACCTACCAACTAACGTCAACAAACGCTATCTCGTTCAAAGATTATTCATTGCATTGGATCTCACGCATATTGACCTTGATTGTGTTACCATTCTTCATCTATGCTGCCTGTTTTAAGGCACACTTCACTATTTTGAATAAATCTGGGCCTGGTGATGGATCTATCTCTACTTTACTACAAGCATCGTTAATTGATAATACCCTTGCTAATGGCCCAAGATCAGTTGCATACGGTTCCTTGATTACTTTGAGATCACAAGGATTATCTCCAAATTTGCTACACTCACATGCTCACCTCTATCCTGAAGGATCACAACAGCAACAGATCACGACGTACGGGTTTAAAGACGAAAACAACAAATTTTTGGTTGAGTTCGATTTGGAACATGCCTCTAAGGGTTGGTTTGCTACTGAAGAACTCGAAGGGAATGCAACAGTTGTCGCAGGCCTATATGATACCACTGTGAGAGACGGTGACACTATTAGGCTAATGCATAAAGATACTGGGTGTTTCTTGCATTCTCATCCAATACAGGCGCCTATGCTGACGGGCTCACATGAAGTAACTTGTTACGCAAACATGGATGCAAGTGACTTCAAAGATGAATGGATTATAGAAATTCAATCTCAGGAAGCATCGCCTTCACCTGACTTTGCCAATGAAAATGCTAACGAACTCCATCCCATTTCCACTAACTTTAGATTGAAACATAAAGTCTTGGGATGTTATCTTGCCACTACTGGCTACGCGCTCCCTTCTTGGGGTTTTCAACAAGGTGAGGTTGCATGTAGGCACGCAATGTTTAAATCAGATAAGGGCACTTGGTGGAATATCGAAGACCACACCAATGAAAAGTTGGAACAGCCAATAATTCAATACATACCGCCGAAACCCAAATTCTGGAAAGAGTTCATTTTGTTGAATTACGGTATGATGGCCTCTAACAATGCCTTGATCCCAGACCCCAATAAGTATGATAAATTGAGTTCTGAATGGTGGGAATGGCCAATTTTAAATTCGGGTTTAAGAATGTGCGGCTGGTCGTCCAGTGATGTAAAATATTTTCTTATTGGCCATCCATTCGTTACTTGGTTTTCTACTGGAGCCGTTGGAGTGTTCCTTCTCTACTGTCTTGTGGTCTTATTTCAATGGCAAAGACAAATAGTTCTGTATGGGTTATTTGAAGCGAGCTGGAATATTTTTTTGATGCAAGGTATTTTACCTTTCTTGGGTTGGATCTTACACTATGTTCCTTTTATTGTTATGGGTAGAGTCAAATACTTGCATCACTACGTTCCTGCTTTATATTTCGCCATTTTTATCAGTGGATTCATAATTGAGACTCTTGTATTCAAGCGTCTTCACCGTTACGCTACCTATTTCATTTATTTCGTCTTGTATGCATTTATAATTGGTGGCTTCTGGTACTTCAAGGATTTGAGTTTAGGAATGGAAGGTTCTTCGCTGGACTTCAAGAATCTTAAGTTGCGTAGTTCTTGGATGATCTAACGAAAGATAAAAACATTTGTATATACTTAGTACCCGATTAAGGACCATTGTTTTCCAATTTTTGGCATCATTAGTCTAATTAACCTCATGATTACCTGAATTCTAAACTGAATATTTTGTAGAATGACTGACTGCATTGATTTCCCTGAGATATTTGACACGCATTTACCTATTAAACAAGCTGAATATATCCGTTACTACGCCGAATCTTTTAGTGTTCAAGAATCGAGAATGCATCGTAGAAAGACGCGACTTTTACGCATTAATTTAGGAATTTGCAGCTAGATTTGCAGCAATTGAAGGAAGCCATAACTTTTTCTATATCTTTGCCTTCTCCCTCACCAGGTGAGTGTATGTTTAACTTGAGTACTATATGCTGTATTGTTTATGAGGCTACGTACAAATGTGGATAGATTATATTTGTAAGATTATTGTTTTTCGGTAGATTTATGTTTGTTATAAATAAGGGCTTGTAAATTTATAAACTACTCAACACAAAAAAAATACTTATACCTTGGGGTGAAACGAAAAATTCATTACCTTAAGGAGATGTAAGCAATACCTTTTGGAGAAAAAAATGCCGGTCCCAGGAATCGAACTTGGGTTACTTCCACCACAAAGAAGTGTACTGACCACTATACTAGACCGGCTTCGGTCCGTTGTTATTGACGTACAGTGCAACTTCATTTTATTTGCTAGAATGTTAGAATCCGAGGGCACGCAAGTCTTGAACTGGGCGTTGTCTACTCAACATATTATAACCAAGAGCAGGTAAACCGTGATCGGGTATGATCATCTAATTAAGATTGAACCCAACAGCAACAAAAGTATTGAACGGGGAGTTGTCTAGTCACCATGTTATACTAGACAACATGTGAGGTTGCTCCTTTACTGAGAATGAGAGTTGAATGCTAGCCATGGAGCTAAAGCCAAACTTAGGAAATCATTCTAGATAGTCTAAGATTACAAGCGCCGTTAAGCTTAGGTAGATGATCACAGTTAACCTGTCTTCGGTAATAACAGGACTTCATCCCTAATATCCATGCTGTAGATGCTCATATCTGATCACGGTTTATATGCCTTTTGTTCTAGCAATACTAAATATTAAGAATATGGACTCGACTTTGAATGAGAATAAGTTCTTTTGCGCTAGCTAG
>JAJMSH010000093.1:0-32549 GCA_030558315.1 Kodamaea suecica | reverse complement strand
GGGGGGGGGGGGGGTTGGCATTGGTGAAGCTTCCCGTTATCATATGGAAAAGGTAGATGTGTCCACTAAGTGATGTTGAGTATCAAGTGGGGCAACATCCATATGAGCTGTTACCTGAAGCAGTAAAGATAATTGAAATTGGGATTGGTTATTATCACAAGCCCTTTATGTACGGTGTTGCTAAGTGTTTAAGGGGAAAATATGCAGCCTGGTTTCCATCGCAGTGCGTGCTGATATCAGGTGCTTGGGAGAGCTACTACTAAGAGGCAAGTGCTGGGCAAACTTGATGGAAGATCGGAAAACAATCGAAAGAGCCTTGATACGAATTTTAGAAGCAGCTGTAGAGAGGGTGGGAAAGTATTTAGGTGGTTGTTTTGTACTATGTACTTTTCGGTGTATTCATGTGTTGGGTTCAGACCTTTTGGTAGTTCGTAAAGTATGTGTTGGTTGATTAATGGAGGTAGATTGGTTTTCTTTGTCTTGTAAGATCTGATGTTTCTTCTTCCTGATCCTGGCAGGTCTTTCATGGTGTGGTTGACCTGGTTCGTGTGGTTGATCTGCATATGCTATGCTTATTCTTTCAACACCTTTAGACGTGGTCACTATTATATTTTTCTTAAATCCAGGCTTCTTTCTTTTGATCTGAGTGTTAGACTAGATCACATCCATGATACAATGTCACTTCCGTTACACCATACCTCCCTCACACCGTAACGCCTATGTTCAGCACCATACCTGCAACCTTTCCTACTCCTTTGAACCACCTACATCGAACTAAAAACTAAGGCTGGCATCTTACCTAGCTGCAGCATGCACTGATTATTCACCAGGTAGCATCCATTAAACTATGGCACAATGACCACTCGTGTACTCTTGCACTAAACAATATTATAAAACATATCTCTACAATTTACCATTGAGCTAATCTCTGTAACACTACTTTGCTCGCACTACCTCAAGATCCCCCTATATCGAATATATCTCTTACTCTACTCCTTTGCAGTAACTACATAATACTCCTATCGACTATGGTGGCTGCGAATTTCTCCACGATTCGCAACCAAAAAAAAGCGCGTCACCACCGCATGAACAATAAGCTTCAACTATTTCACCCGCATCGAGACGTCCAATGATATCATAAGTACATATCCTTTGTTTCAATCACTCCATTAAAACCATCATGTGTTCTTGAGATCAATACAGATTCACATCAGATTGGAGCTCATTGCCATTGGAATTCACTTCCTATATCCAAATGCATAATTATAAAGAATTTCGCATACCTTAACATTTATTCAAACCCTATACATCTTAAAAACGAAGGCTCTTATGAGTGCTTTGCAGTATATGGGACCTTCTTTAGAAAGAGTTTCCTAGAATAATTACCAGAACAAACCCAAATATGAGTGCTTCCTAAAAATCATCCCCACGAGTGACAACTTCCTTCCTATCAGCATGCAACAATATAGTATGCTCAAATTGTGCAGTAAAACTACCCTTAATGTCCAATAATGGTGGGTAGTCTTCAACAATGCCCGCTCTCACCAACTGGTTCAAGGCAAGCAAATACTTCTGCTCACCTGCTCTCTCCAAATATCTACGACACCATGGTAAAGTACCAAAGCTGTCTTTGATTGTTTTCATTAAGATCCTTGATCTGTCTGTTGGAGCTTTGTTGTTCATGGCTTCTGGTACCAATGCATAATGCGAACATTCACCCTCTGGTAAAACAACAGCTCTACCAGTAGAACCAAAGGTTTCTATGGCAAATGTTTCGCCTTCTTCCATCTTAGTCATATCGTTATTACCAACAATAGGAACAGTTTTACCGGCATGAATACGGAAATCGCCGATATTGTGACCATTTAAGTTCTTTATGCATCTGATTGGAACCAATTTTCCGTCAACTTCCATTTCATACGACTCCATTACTTCTTGTACAGCAACACCAATATCGTGCATTCTCACATCAATACCTGCCTCCTTGATTCCTGTATTGGTTGCTTCTCTTACAGATTCAAGTAAACTATCGTATTTTCCGGCGTCATTAAATGCCATGGTGAACGCAGAGTCACAGATACGCCCATTAACATGTACACCAATATCAACCTTCATCACATCGTCGTATTTCAAAACAACTTTATCCAGAGAGTTTGGTGTGTAATGTGCAGCTACGTGGTTCAATGAAACACCAGTGGGGAAACCGATTCCTGCCACTAAAGTGTTATCTTCTTTAGCCAACTTTCTGACGTTATTCTCGATCAAGTCGGTGATTTCAATCATGGTCATTCCTGGTTTGATGTTCTCTTGTGCCAACTTTCTAGTTCGACGGTGAATTTCAGCACCTTTACGGAAATCTTCCCACTTGTTGTTAGACTGTCTGTCCAAGTATCTTAACTCTTCAGATGTGGATCTGTGTGAATTTACATCCAAAGTATAATCTTGCCACTGGCCTTGTGGGAAAACACCATCCGGGTAGAAACTATCGATACTGACATCAACTTCTGGCTTCTTCTTCTTCTTCTTGGACTTCTTCTTCTTCTTCGGAGCTTTCACTTCTCCAGATGCATCAACGTCATTGACTTCTGCAGAATCGGCCTCGGAACCTGCTGGCTGTTCAACTTGAACGTCTACAACAGCTGGTTCCTCCACCTTCAATTCTTGCACCTTGATAGCAATTTCTTCAGACATGCTTGGAAAGAGTAAGCAAAAAATTTTAAGTCAATTTTTCCACATCCTTTTCATGCATACTCATTTTGCTCAGATGATGTTACAACTAGGGTGGTTAGTGCTCATTTAGGCCAAGTTGCTTGTGGCATGAGTGGGAGGAGCTATTGGTTATGGTTCAAACATTCTTGGTCAATGTACTGCTTGTTTTAATCCAGGTGGGCCAGTTAAACTATTAGGGTGATGTGCATCACCTTTTTAAGTATTGTGCTTGTGTATTCTCTGGCAGATGTGCTTGCAAGTGACATGATGGGCATTATTCGATGTACTAGGCTCTTCCGGTTGGTACTATAACCTTTTTTTGCGTCAGGCTTGAAGTTGTTTCACTTTGGTGACTTTAAGGTAGCCTTTGGTGGCCAAAGGCAAATTCCCATACCAACTGTATTTACCATTCTCAGGGCATACAGAGCAGCATTCTATCCACGACCAAACACACTAAATTGGCTATACAAACAATCCACCTTAACAGTACTGTCTGCCCCAACCACGCCAAAACATGCACACATTGTCCCATCATCCACTACGCTATTCTGTTTGAGAACGAGGGCCTACCATAGTCGAGCTGCATATCACCACCTCCCCTTTCAGCTCACATGGGTGTAACTTGTGATTGCAAGCAAATGTAGTGACATATATTTGGCAAGCACCTTGCAAATCATGAAGCTCTAGAAAGAAGATATCGGTTACTGCTATTTGACTTTATGTTACGGCTATATACGAGTCAGCTCTCACTTTGCTATTCCTGAGTATTTGATCGAAGGAAGCTGGTCTTACTTTCATTTCACTGAGACCTCCAAGTCTTCTGGAAACAGGAAACATCGACAGAATATCTCGAAAGAACATGCTGTTCTGTTAGATAGACAACATGGTGCCTATGAGGTTGATTTCGATTCTGACCTGACAATAGGGCCTCCACATTCAGTGTAAGGTAGTCATAATTGCTAATGCAGTGGATACTTCCTATTCACTACTCTCTTAATTTCTTCTACCATTTGAAGTCATATTACCAGTCCTTAATTAATATACATACCAATACATACCCAAGCATGAGAAACTCTCCAGTCACTTCATACTTTACGATTTACCTTCGCTTTGTTCCTTGGGGTTATTCCTTCCAGTTGTTCCTGTCACCACATTAGATTACTCTTTTGGGGTGTCAAATAGAACCCTATTGAAATTCAATAACTTCCCATCTTCTCTCTTCCCAAGATTCTTCCCAAGTGTTTGACCTGTTCCGTTGATCATATTGTTGAAATCTGGAGTTTTTAGTAAGTTTCGTGTGAGCAAGGACTGGACCTGGGAATTACCATGGCTACCAGCAGGGTGTCCCTGAGCTTGAGCTTGTAGTTGTAATTGGGCTTGAGCTTGGGCTTGAGCTTGAGCTTGAGCCGATACACCTACTATTCCTGGCGAAGGAGTAAAAAAGTTCACATAATCGTTCATATTGAATCCCGTTGGCGTAAGTGTCAAACCAGACGAGGGCAATCCATGACCTGCGTTGTTATTCGTAGCTTGTAAGAACAAGTTCATTGAGGGAGTTAGACGGTTTTGAGGAGTCTTGTTATTATGAATGTTTGGTCTCTTGGGTGTCATCGGGTGACTCGGAGCAATGAATTGGTTGCTAGAGGCTCTATCATGCTTGTTGTGTTGTATTAAAGCACTTGCTCGTGGTGTATTATGGAACAACGGTTTAGCTGGCGAAGGGGAAGTCGCTAAATACATAAGCAAGTCAGCACCTTCTTCGTCTCCATAATTCTTATCTTTCGATTGTGTAGGAGTTTTGAGAAGCACATTAACACCACTGTGTAACTCCTTTTTGGTTAAAGTGGGAGTTGTTAGTTCTTGATCTTTCTTCAAATCTTGCTCTTCTTCCACGTCTTGTTCCTCGTTTGCCAAGGAGTCGGACTCTTTCTTTGATAAATCAATGGATGGCTTCAACGAGCCATTTACAACCCTTGAAGGAGTAGTTGGTCTTGAAATCTCCTCCAATATCATCTGAGGATCCAGTTTCCTATTGTGTTTCCTTCTCTTGATGGGCGATTCTCCTTGTTCTTCATTGACGACTATGTTCTTCAAGGGTGACAGCGATAAAAATATAGCAGATTGCGTTTTCATATGGGTTGGTGATTTCCTTATTGGTGAATACAAGTTATTCTGTAGTGGTGAGGAAGTTAAGAACCCATTATTGAAGTGCGTTATTGGAGACGAGTTGAGTGGCATTCTCAACACTTTCAATGGACTATCGTTCTTGATAGGTGATATGATACCAGCTGAGCGTCCAGTGGTTGTTCCACTCGACAATCCTTGATTGGTCTGCTTGGCAGTAATGGATGCCTTGGATAACTTGTTCTTCAACTGCCGCGCAATCTTCTCCAACTCCTTCCTTTCAATCGTCTTTGGCTTATCACTCATGTTGTTTGCAGGTATCACTCCGTTCATATCGTTCTATTACAGGAAGAAGCAAGGTATCGAGAACCAATGTCCTATGGGCCTCACTTCTCTTCTTATTTTCATGAATGGAACGCGTGTGAATTATTCCGCTTTGGGATCAATCACCTGCGGGCCATTCTGACTGAAATTTCGTTATCTATTGAAGATCGGGTGCGACGAGTTAGGTATGCTTAGTCACGGTGCCAGGGAACGACTTTTCGCTCTATATCGGCCATGTCCGTTATCTGTTGGGCACATAAGAGCTTCGAGATCTTATCAATTGGTATCGGTTACATATATAAGTCACCGCATCGGCAGAGCTATTGCTGATTTCCTTTACTCTGATCAGCACAAGCATAATGAATCCTTTGGTGTATGTTGCTATTGCCGCGTACTTGACCTACCAGGTGATTGCTGTGATCCTCCCTCAGTACTTCCTTGTGCCTCCCCATAACTGGAAGGATAAGATCATTCGTGTGCTCAAGTCTGAAAAGCCCATCTACTTGATCGTTGGTAACAAAGTCTCAAGTTACCGTAAGAGATTGGTGCTGGCTAGTTCCAGCCCTTCATTCTACACCAATTTTGCGGGTAGCACTCGTAATTGGAGGTTGGCCCCTGCTGATTTTGAAGAATCTGAATTATTCATTCAAAAGATGGCCCAGAGAGACTCACTAGACCCACATCGTACAATCTTGTACGGATTCTTTCACCCATACGCCAATAATGGCGGCGGTGGTGAAAAGGTCTTGTTTGCTGCTGTTAAAGCAACCTTGTTACAGTCAGATAGAAACGTTGCTGTCATTTATACATCTAATATCGACGCTTCTCCCGAAGACATCTTAACCAAAGCCTCTGAAAAGTTTCAAATCGACTTGAATCCAAATAGAATTGTCTTTATCTATTTGCGCAAGTACGCTCACTTGATCGACGCCAATTACTGGAAACACTTCACTTTGCTTGGTCAGTTATTTGGTTCCATCGTACTCACTCTTGAGGCAATGAACCAATTGTCTCCAGATATTTGGATTGATACCATTGGCTTGCCCGGAAGTTATTTACCCGTATCCACAATCTTGAAGATCCCAATTATTGCTTATGTTCATTACCCTATTATTCAACAAGATATGTTCAACAAGTTGAACGTTTCATCTGCTGGAGGAATTGCAAAATATATATATTGGAATGCGTTATACTACCTTTACAAACTCTTGGGATCTCTAGTGAGTATCGTTTTGGCAAATGGTACTTGGACCTTTAATCATTTGACCAAAATTTTTACGTGGTCAAATCATATCAGCATCATATACCCACCATGCGGTACCGAAGGCCTAGTTATTAAGGAAGAAACCAAGAGAGAAAACAAATTGCTTTACATTGCTCAATTCAGACCAGAGAAACGCCATGATCTTATTTTGGAGCAATATTCCATATTTCTTGCTAATTTCAAGGACTCTAGGGGTCTTGTATCACAATTGCCAACTTTGGTGTTCTTGGGATCTTGTCGTACCAAGGATGATACCAAAACATTAACAAGCCTTAAAGCCATGGTTGAAGAACTAGAAATGTCTGAGTTTGTCACTTTCGTTGTTGACTGTTCATACGAAGAAGTATTGCAATGGTTATCTCGTCTGAGTTTTGGTCTCAATGCAATGTGGAATGAGCATTTCGGTATTGGTGTGGTTGAATACATGGCCCGTGGAGTTATTCCAATTTGCCATGCCAGTGCAGGCCCACTCTTGGATATTGCCACGAAAGTCGATTCTAGCGAAACAGGATTCTTCTTCAAAAGCGAAACAGATCCTGATTTCATTAAAGAAATTCAATCGCCAGACTCCAAGGAACTCGTATTTAGCGTCGATGGCGAGCTCGTGAAATACCAAACATTGTCTGATTTGTTAAGTGAATTATTTATCAACAAGCCAGTCAGTGAAGAGGTCCTTTCACACATGAGAGCTGTTGGTGCAGAGTTGGTGCTTGAAAAGTTCTCCAATAAGGCATTTACTATTCAGTGGGCTGAATGCGTTGCAGCAGCTGAGCAATTGGAGGTGTCTTATAGAGATACCAAGAGATCCAACGTGACTGAGGTTTACTAGGCAGCTTGTGGGTAAAAGTAGGTACCGCGATATAAGGCAACAGCTATGCTGATTAAAACAACACCCATGGGGGTTACTGGCAGGCTACAATTGATGCATGAAGCCAGGATGCAAAGTATCAGCTGATTATCTCCTGTGGGTAAAAGAATCTAGGTGCTACACACTTACAAAGATTACCCGAATTTTGTAATTTATGCTTGATAATTACTTAACTTACTCAATAATTCACTTAGCCTTATACACTTTCATTATTCCATCTATAAATACACAAGGAATGCAGAGACTGTATTACCGTAAACCTTGGCCATCTCTCAATTCTGCTAAAATTCCGACTACTACAGAACAGCCCACTCGAAGGGCATCACCATCCACCAAATGTCACCTATGCAAGAACTAAATCGTGTCCTCTCAAACTCCTATCAGCTCCTATGGCAGCAAACCCCCTTTGGGTCAGTGCCAGTCATGTGACTTTTCTGTCGAGCGCTTTTCCATTGAAAAAAAAAACAAAACCGTGTTAACTTTTAATCAACATAGCTCAAACAACTTGATTATAGCTCGATCAATTGAAGATTGGACTATTGAATTGGAGGGAGTCAATCATTAAAGTAATTCAAAAGCTTTTTAGAGAACACCCTGAAAGAAAACTTTGGATAGTCTCAAGTTAATCAGCCATGAAATTGGATGTTGTCAAGCAGTTTTCGACTCGCTCAGATAGAGTGAAGGGGATTGATTTTCACCCAACAGAGCCATGGATTTTAACCACCTTGTACAATGGCAAAGCCGAGATTTGGTCCTACGCAACCAATTCCTTGGTGAAGTCGATTCAAGTGTCGGAATTGCCTGTTCGTTCGGGGAAATTTATTGCTCGTAAGAACTGGATCATTGTTGGATCTGATGATTTTTGCATTAGAGTTTACAACTACCACACCGGTGAAAAGATCACTCAATTTGAAGCACACCCAGATTATATTAGAGGAATTGCAGTGCATCCGAACAAGTCATACGTGTTGACGAGTTCCGACGATTTGACTATCAAGTTATGGAACTGGGATAACAACTGGAAGTTGGAACAGACCTTCGAAGGTCACCAACATTATGTCATGAGTGTTAATTTCAACCCTAAAGACCCAAACACATTTGCATCCGCTTGTTTGGATCGAACTATCAAAGTATGGTCCTTGGGTTCCCCACAACCAAACTTCACCTTAGTGGCTCACGATGCCAAGGGTGTTAATTATGTTGATTACTATCCTCATGCTGATAAGCCTTACTTGATAACAAGTTCGGACGATAAAACTATAAAGATCTGGGATTATCAGACAAAGTCTTGTGTTGCCACCTTGGAGGGCCACTTGGCCAATGTCTCATTCGCTATCTTTCACCCAGAATTGCCATTGATTGTATCTGGTTCAGAAGACGGGACTGTAAGATTTTGGAATTCAAACACATTCAGATTGGAAAAATCAATCAATTACACCTTGGAAAGAGCTTGGTGTATTGGCATCTTACAAAAGTCAAACTTAATCGCTGTTGGATTCGACTCTGGCTTTGTAATTATAAAATTGGGTAACCAAGAACCAATGTTTTCGATGGACTCAAATAACAAATTGATCTACACCAAGAATTCAGAAGTCTTCCAATCCATCATCAAACCTTCTGCCTCAGAGGATTTGAAAGACGGAGAAGTATTGCCCTTGCAGCAAAAGGAATTGGGAACCATAGAAATGTATCCCCAATATATCTCACATTCTCCAAACGGGAAATTTGCTGCTGTTTGCGGTGATGGTGAATATATTATTTATACTGCTTTGGCTTGGAGATCGAAATCGTACGGAAAAGCCTTAGATTTCACATGGAATACTCACGATTTATCAAGCACAACTACCTTTGCCATTAGAGAAAGTAAGTCATCTGTCAAGATTTACAAGAACCTTGAAGAGTACTTAGCAGTTGATTTAATCTACCACGCGGACAAGTTATTTGGGGGTGCTCTCCTTGGTGTCAAACTGAAGGGTTGTATTTTGTTCTATGACTGGGAGACCGGCAAATTGGTGAGAAGAATTGATATAGAAGGCGAAATCCAAGATGTCGTTTGGTCTGAAAACGGTGAATTATTGGCTATTGTTACCTCTTCATCTAACAATGCTGATAATTCAAACATCACTGCTGCATCCTCTAACACCAAGAAGACCGAAGAAACATATTTCTTGACTTATAGCCCAGAAGCATTTGAAGAAGCGGTTGCCAACGATCAAGTTGATTCTGAAGAAGGTGTTGAAACTGCATTTGATGTTTTGTACACCTTACCATCATCAGAACCAATATTATCCGGAAAGTTTATTGGTGACGTCTTTGTTTTCACCACTGCCACCACAAACCGATTGAACTACTTTGTTGGAGGTGAAACCATAAATTTGGGTCATTTCGATCATAAATACTATGTTATAGGGTACAAGGCTGGTGCTGAAAGTAAGTTGTACTTGATTGACAAATCTTTCAATGTTATCACATGGTACGTCAATTCTTCCGTATTGGAAATACAAACTGCTGTGTTGCGTGGTGACTTGGAGAAGTATGCTGTTGAAGACGGAGATGACTTAGACTTTTCAGGAATTACACTTGAAGAAATCTCTGATGATTACCCAGAATTGGTTTCAGGTACTTTTAGTAAACAAGAATTAAACCAGTTGGCTAGGTTCTTCGAAAAAATCGGTTACTTATCGCTCTCTCTGAGTTTGACTCAAGATTTCGATTCTAAATTCCAAATTGCATTAACTACAAATAACTTGACTCAAGCATTTGAGTTATTACAAAAGAACCAAGAAGAGAATATCGGCGCTTCAAACTCTCCCAAGTGGAAGAGACTTGGTGACTTGGCATTGACAAAATGGCAGATCAAGTTAGCAGAAGATTGCTTCTGGTTAGCCAAGGATTACTCATCGTTATTATTGCTTTTATCCTCCTCTAACAACCAAAAGGGTCTTGTGAAATTGGCTGAATTATGTGAAGCTAGTGGTAAATATAATATCGCCTGGCAAGCTTGGTGGCTCAACGGTAACAAGGAAAAGTGCTTTGACTTATTAGTGAAAACAGAAAGATATTCCGAAGCCTCGATATTTGGTGTTAACTATTCTGTAAATCCTGACAAGTTACAAGCTTCAATTTCCTCTTGGAAGGAGAAGTTGGGTAAAATAAACAAACAGAAGGCAAGCGAGCAATTAATTGATGATTTCGCTGCTTTGAAGATTTCCAATGGTGTCCCATTGATTGACCTTGAAGAAGACAAGGTAGAAGCTAAGGAAGAAGTTGTTGAGCAACTGGAAGAAGAATCTACCGGACAAGAGACAGAAGTAACTGAGGAAGCTGAAGGGGCAGAAGAAGTAGGGGAAGAGGAAGAAGATTTTGAAGAAGCTTCAGATGTTGTTGAAAAGGAAGAGAAATAGAATACTAGTTCAAAAATTGTATATTATCTATATTGTTTAAAAAAAACACTCTTATATTGAATTAATAACTGTTATTGTTGCACACTAGAAGATGTCCTTGATGTTGAACTCATCATCGTTCTTCTTGTTTTTGCAAATGCACATTACCTCCCCAAAAATGGTGTTTTCATGACCCTTTGAATCGGTAGCTGGTACTATCTCTTTAACCTGGTCATCCTTTGCTGCTAGTACTTCGACATAATTGAAGATAATCTTTAGCTTTTGCTCGAGTAGATCGATCTCATGGTCTTGGACCAATACTCTTCCTAGCCTTAAAACAAGACTTCCATCTGGTTTCAACAACTTACAGGTAAGTAATAGAGCTGCATCAGCCAAGTCAATACTGGAGCCATGAGGATCATCATGCACCTTATTCAACGGGTCTACCGATGCCAATCGTTGGTATGGTCTTGAATGTGTCAGATTGAAGAAGCCGTCTATTTGTGGAAATGGAGCACATAAATCAGATAAAATGAGATCGGGTCTGAATTCCAAAGTGTTTAGTATTTCTTCTCTCTTCTCTTTACCTTGTGCTAATATCTCTGAAGGTAGGATGTCAATAGACAACTTACTAAGATTCAAAGCTAACTCTTCAATATCATCCTCGAATAGTAGATCTGTTTTTCTATTCTTTTGATATTCCTTCAAGGCAACCTCCTTGAAGTGATCAATGATGTTCTCCTGAGAAAGCTTGGAGAATATATTACCCTGAACCAGTGATATCCCACGAGGAGGCTGGGTGAACAATATATCGAACCCCAAGACATGGCAATGGCTTGAGAAGGTCCCCTCAGTAAGTCCATGTATTTCGGACATTCGATACTTAGCGTACTCAGACCAATTACCGGGGGAAAACCCCAAATCAACAACCTTAGTGACACTCTTATCAAAAACACTAAATGTCCGGTCGATATTATACAACTTTGAGTGCAGCATCATATTTGTGAAGTCGATTCGTTCTTGTCGTTTTGACTTAGGAGGTAGGTCCACATTGCTAGCGTAGGATATAGTGGACAGGTGAAAGGACCGCAAAAGCGAGGAGATGAACCCCCTCCTATAAAAGATGTTGGAATGCTGAAGATAGTTCATTCTGCCAAGTCAATGCTGTTCAATAAATCTTAGCCACCACCCAGCTTGAGTCTGGAGTTGAATTTTACGAACGCGTTGATCTGAATATTTTGAGGTGGAAAGTTCTGTGGAGAAGATAGAGGTACCTTTTCTTTTACCATTGCGGTGATATATGTGCTGTATATGCTTAGACTTGTTGGTGGTGCAGAAGGTATACACTTCACCATTGAAGACTGCCCAATGTTATTTTGGTTGACTTGCTTCTGTATCCTTTCTTGTAGTACAGAAGGAGCATAGCTGGTGACTTGGTTCTCCGACTACCCCAAGGCAATACCTTGATGTTCGCTGATGAGAAGGCTTGATTGGGCAGTTAGTTGACTGATTGAGAGATAAGACAATGAAATGTCCCACAATACTTCGCTAACAACAAGAATATCACTTTGGCAGATGTCTTCCAAAGCTTGACATTTCCCAAGTTCGTTCTCTCTTTCCCAATTCAACTGGTCTTTTCCATCCAGTAACTTTGTATATACTGAACAATCGCTGGGTAGCAAGAAGTGTATTAGTTTTGTTTCCTTTGACCTAATAGCTACGCATCACTTGCTCTTGTCCCAGACAGCGTGTTGGGCTCTCTCTTGGAGCCTCTGGTGTTGTTTCAACTAGTCCTGATTGTATGGAGCATCTCCTCTTTGAATGTAATTGGCGAATTCGACTCAATTTCCTTATAAATCTTTTTCTGCTGTCTCAGTCAGATCATCGCAGATTGCCCTTATATAGTAAGGCAAAGTCCTCTTGTTGTTCATTTTCAAGTAGTCAATTCCAGAGCCCCTCTGGTACCGCATATTTTAAATGGTTGCAAAAAATGTGCTGCATAAATACCAACTCACTACTTTCGCTGCCTTAGGTATCAACACTACGAACACCTGCCACTTTTGGTGACTGGAAAATATAAGCAACTGATAGCCAGAATGTAATCTGCATGCAGATACCCTTGTCATGGAAGTTGGTTAAGAGATTATTATATGTAAATGCTTATCGCAATCACTGTTGCATACAACCTTTGAAGGCTTGCTCCCTTGGCTTTCTGGTTCACCCTAGAAAACACAGACAATGTTCACCAAGTAAGATTAATATCTTTGCATTAACAGGTACTTGCAACTTAACTAATTGCTTATCATAAAATGGAGGCTCTAACTAGATTCAATAACCTTTTGAATACAGAAGTAGGAACCCAGCCAACTAAGTAACTAAGCTCATCACCACTAGGATCAAATATATTCTAAGTGCCTCTTCTAATATCGAAAATCTTCCTCAATCCCACGGGCAGACTACAGGCATGAACTACCACCCCTAGCAACCACCCTAAAACGAACCTGCTAAAGGTGATGCCCATACAAGGCCAACAGAACCATCAGAACCATCAGCCCTATTCATAATCACGTGATCTTGACTGCTTTACAACATCTCACTTTCTCTCAATTTTCTTCCATTCACTTTTACGTGCACGCACCAAAACCAGCGCTCAAATTTTTCACTTATAAACTCGACCCCATCACCAAGTCTCATCGTATCTCTTTTTAAAAAGTATCCTCGTCGAATCATCTACATTTACCAAATACCTTTGGGAGACGAATAGAAGCAGAAATGTCTAAGATCACTAGTGCCCACGTTCGTGAAAACGTCCACAAGTTGTTGGAATTCTCGAACGAGACCAAGAAGAGAAACTTCTTGGAAACCGTTGAATTGCAAGTTGGTTTAAAGAACTACGACCCTCAAAGAGATAAGCGTTTCTCTGGTTCTTTGAAATTGCCTCAAGTCCCAAGACCAAACATGACCATCTGTATTTTTGGTGATGCTTTCGATGTTGACAGAGCTAAGTCTGTTGGTGTTGAAGCCATGTCCGTTGATGACTTGAAGAAGTTGAACAAGAACAAGAAGTTGATCAAGAAGTTGGCTAAGAAGTACAACGCTTTCATCGCTTCCGAAGTCTTGATTAAGCAAATCCCAAGATTATTGGGTCCAACTTTGTCCAAGGCTGGTAAGTTCCCAACCCCAGTTTCTCACAACGATGACTTGTACGGTAAGGTTACTGATGTTAAGTCTACCATCAAGTTCCAATTGAAGAAGGTCTTATGTTTAGCTGTTGCCATCGGTAACGTTGACATGGAAGAAGACATCTTGGTTAACCAAATCATGATGGCCGCTAACTTCTTGGTTTCTTTATTGAAGAAGAACTGGCAAAATGTTGGTTCTTTGGTTATTAAGTCAACCATGGGTCCATCTTTCAGAATCTACTAAGTATTTTATAAATTTATATTATTTAGCTAATTCAGAATCAAAAGTTCATTATGTTGTAGATTAAGTTTAGCAGTCCACTTTGAAATATTACCGTACGATCACTTTCGGCCGCTGTCAGTTCTAGCTGAATGCCAAAGGGCAGAAGTTATCTACGGCTCGTTCTAGTTTACAATTTTTTATTGTTATACCTCTATTAGTAACCAACAACCCTCAACTTCTTATCCTGTTTCTTGTTCTTCTTGTTGTGCTTCTTGTTGTCTGTGGCACCCTCCTTCTTGTGGAATGGAGAGTAGAATTTCCCTTGGACTCCATTCATCTTGAAGAATTCACGATCTAAATCATCTCCAGCAGATTCTAATGCAGCTTGTTTACCACCATACGACATGGACTTCACTACTTCACCTGTCTTGTCATCACCCGCATGTTGAGAGAAGTTCAACCTGGCTAAGTCTTTTCCTAATTCGAAATCATCCGCATTTAAGTTCTTTTGTTGTATAGCATGCAAGATCTGTATCCTTCTGGATTCAGGTAAGCTGTTTAAGGTGTACAGTTCATTATTGAATTCTCTTGAGTCCTCTACAGATGGTAAATCCCAATCACCTTCTTCTCTGATTACAGGAGGTGGTACACTTGCCAACAACTTACCCTTAACGTAATCCTTTAAGATATATCTGGAAGCTCTTGGTTCATCAGCAGAACCAAACCCTTGTGTCATGTACCCTCTTGCTCTAGCGTATGCGTTTAACAACTCACGCGCACTGGCGTAATGTCCATTACCACCATCTTCTACCTTTTGAATAGGGATATGGATACCATAAACGGCCTCCAAGTAATATTTAGGGATACGTTGACATACAAGTGCAACAGGGGGAATATGCTCTCTCAACTGATCAATTGGTAAGACACCGTCACAAACCAATTCACCATTAGTATAGGCGAAGTTAGGGAAAACTAAACCAGGGCAATCACATAACAAGACTTCTGGAGATAAATGAATGGTTTGGAAATGCTTGGTCTTACCCGGAGTGGCAGATACAGATACCTTCTTTGAACCAACAAGGGCATTGATAGTGGACGATTTACCAACGTTAGGGTAACCAACCAAACCAATTTCTAATCTACGTGCTGGATATTCGGGGGTGATTTCAAACTTTGGAGCTTCAGCCATGAACAAATTTTCCAATTCTTCAATCTTCAAAATCTTTATGGAATCATCATCAGAGTCATCTTCGTCAAGTACAACACTGTCTTCATCCTGTTGGAATTCCCTATCCAATTGCTGTTGTGCTAATTCTTCCTTTTCCTTTTCCAATAATTCATTGGCTTTAGCAGCAGAGAAGAAAACATAGTTGATTTTCTTCAACTTGAAGTATTCGGCCCACTTGAGTCTTTGCTGTCTAGTTAACAAATCAGCTTTATTCACCAAAAGCAAGTTCTTCTTGGCCTTGTTATTCTCAGGGTCATCAAGTCCGTTCACATATCTTTCCAAATCAACAGATCTGAAGAAAAGGGGATTTCTGGCATCAACGATTTGAACAATCAAATCACATCTTTCCACAACTCTCCATAACTGTCTCCAAACTTCCAAATTACGTTCGAAAGGAGTCAATAAAACATCATTATTCTCTGTCAAATGAGCCAACTCCCTTCTCCATTCTAAAAAGGCCAAGTTCTCTTGCCTTTCGATTTCCATCTTAGTCTGTCCCTTGTACCACTTTGGTCTCTTTGGAACTGTCAACTTGTTTTCAAACAACTGATGCTTCTGACGCATTGCCAACATCTCATCACTTGACAAGAGACCGTTTTGATTTATAATCGAGGTGTTACCAACCTTGATGATCTTAACCTGTTGACCCTTTTCAGCAGTGAAATCTGTATCTGCTAATTGAGCAGTGTTTAAGAACTCATCTAAGGCATTCTCCTGAGTAACGGATCTCAATTTGACCCAGTCAGCTTCGTGCTTCTCGGTGGTGAATCTCATTTCACCATCTGGCAAATATTGGATCGAGTTGGCCTCTCTTCTCTGATTTGCAATGGTTCTACCCAACCCAAGTGTGTTCTTATTCTTGTGCGCAATAGCTTTAGGGCCCTTAGGCACCTTCCACTTCTTTTGTTCTGGATGAAGAGCACCTTTGTTATTACTCATTTTCGATATGCTTGTTGCTTCTTCTACCTCTCCACTGAAGTGATGGTTCTTACTAATTTAATATTGGTGATGAGGAGCGAAGAGATTTAAGACTCGCAAAGACCCTAACCGCAGTACTTAAACGTCCGATCACATGACATTTCAGGTTGTATCAAGACATGTACAGTATAAAGGAAGAGGTGGTTAAATGGATAGTATAGATATACAATTAGATAATAATGTGCTAAAAGCGTAGTGAGAGACATTAGCAACCATCTAGAAACTATTTATTCTGAAAAGCCTTTAGATATATTGTGACAACCACTTGAACGCTTCAACGTACCCAGATCTCATAACAACGGAAACCATGAACACTTCAATGGCTCTTTCCTTCTCTAACAACTTACGTCCGTCTCTACCAGTAGTGTTGAATAATCCTAAGGAATTCTTGAAAGTGACTTCGTTAACGGCTTGAGGAGAATCAATCTTGTTACCTAATATCACGAATGGAACAGCACTCAACTCTTCGATTCTGAATAAGGATTCCAATTCAGCTCTGGATTCGGCAAATCTTTCTGGATCAGCAGCATCAACAAGGAAAACTATACCGTTAACTTCAGGGAAATAGTCCTTCCATAAACGACGAGCTTGGAGATGGCCACCTAAATCAAAGGTGGTAAACTTGACGGAACCGATGGATAATTCTTCGGAGGTTGGGTGCAAGGTAGGTTGTAAGGTTGCTAATCTGTCGTTCTTCAACATATGCAAAAGGGTAGTCTTACCAGCGTTGTCTAAACCAAGGAATAATAATTTGGCATGTTTGTTCCACAATCCGAGGGAGGATAAAACATCTTGAACTTGATGTAGTTAGTATTGTTAAGGTGATGAATGGATTCTGACAAAGTGAGTTTGTATTGAAACGGCTTGCATTCTGCTATTGAGGAGAATTTAATTCTCGTCTTGGAGCAACCTAGATCGACCTCTGTGGACGAGCTTGATCTATCTCAATTGACGAACTTGACGATCTTGTTGAAGTTAACGTCATTTCTAAGCATGCCTCTTAATCTCTCACAACAACAAAGAGCCATCGATCGCTCCCCAAACCCTTTCCACTTTCATATCATCGAAGTACATACACCATTCGAATAACCACATTGTTGTTTACTGAAGAAGTGATAGTGTAGACGTTACCGTTGTTTTTCGGAATTTTTGGATGAATTTTTGGAGGGTTTTTTTGTCCATACACGTAGCCTGAACAGGGTTGAAAGAGTGCCAGTATGGGGAGGAAGACCAAAGGGACGTAGACCGTTTGCGATGAGTAAAAGGTTTCTTTTCAGTGAAGATGCTTCAGGGAGGCAGTTGGTTTGTATTGTTGAAATTTTTTAGTTAGTTGTTATCTTTGGTTATTCGATTTGCAGTGTTCGTTAATTTCGTTATCTCTAGTAGGCGATGTTGAGTGATCCCCGTGTGGTAGAGGTTATAGATAAGCATTGGGAGGATTGAAATATCCGCATGGGAATGGAATGTGAATTCCTCGAGGAAAGAGAAGAACACAGGAAATCTAGTTGCTTTAAGGTCATTGGTTTGAGTTGTTAGACATGCGAATGGTACGAGGTGATGCTGAATTCTCGAATTAAATTTCCGTACTGTGAGATTAAGTGGTATAGCAGCAATGTCAGCTGAAGACGAAAGAAATGCCTTGGTAGATTTCAACAAGAAGGAAAAAGACATGGAAGCTGCTTCTGAATCTTTTGGATATCCTTTTGGCTATATCCCTAAAGAAACCCATGGTAGTTTAGCAATTTCTTGCTTTCCACAACTGATCTGACCCCACCATTGCATTTCACGGTTTCACCAAAACACCAACTCCAGTGCAATTTCTTACATCGCCTTACCAGAAGTGCTACCACAAGTGATATAGCCGGTGCTATAGCCAGTGCTACCCTCTACCACCAGTACTATCACCTAATGGCCCGACCAAAATCATTCACTTTCCCTTGTATTGCTTATAGATTAGCCTAGAATACTATCATAATAAAATTGCTCGTTTCCCTGGCTGCAAATAGACTTGAGAAACACCAAGCCATCTTTCAAACGAGGTAACTCGACTCAAACAAAAGCATTCCCTTGGATACTTGCTACATTTCACTTAATCTTTTCACTTCACTTTATGCTCCTCTCTTGTTTGCCTCTCAGTGCATTCGCATACCATTCAAGGCTTTAATTCTGAATGAGGTTTTTTGCAGCCATATAAAAGCGACTACCCCAGAAACTGGCAAACCCTCTTCTGTTAAGCATTAGCTTGTCACTGCGTGAAATGTTCGCACGCATGAAGCCGTACTGCTTACGCAAACGCTTGGCTTCCTTATGGCTTGGTTTTTAGAAACTCTACATCACGTTCCTATTCAAAGCCTTGCTGAAATAAGTTCGACTGGTGTCAAGTTCCACTTTCCACCGTGCACATACAAAATACGCATTAGCATTAGCCTTATGAGAAGCACCTCTATTGGCACAATTTCACCACTTCCAGATGTGTTACCCAAACCTTAAAGCCGGTATTAATGCAGCCTGCCCTATTAAGGCCACCTCTGCTACAACCAACTACTACAACCAACTACTACAACCAACTACTACAACCAACTACTACAACCAACTACTACAACCAACTACTACAACCAACTACTACAACCAACTACTACAACCAACTCGTAACCACTTGCAGAACAAGCCAAGCTATACCCCCATTAAGCCAACGCACACAAAGAAATTAACGAGAGGCGTTTACACAATAGAACACCCTGGTTATCATCCATTACTGCTTTCATGCAAAGAAAAGCGTTTCTATAAATATACTTTAAATTATGCTTTTAAGCTAATCAACAGCATGACAATGATGGATGAAACACGGCAATGATTTACTCCAAACCTAAATGAAATTAAGCCTTGAATCACTTGCTCCACAAATATGGGGTGGATAACTACATTCGGGGTATTTATATGAGAGCATTGCCAGAGGAACAACCTGACAACTAAGCTACTAACAAGCGAGTACTAAGCTACTAACAAGCCTACTAATCTAAAACAACTAAGCTCAAACTATCACAACTCAACAATGTCTGAAGGAAGAACCCACTCCAACTCAATATGCTCGCTCGATTCTTTCGATGCTACAACCTTAGATACCTTGATAGAACAAGACTCAGACCATTATACATTCCGTGCTTCTTGTAACAAGACAGGAAAGATCAAATTCCACGAGGACATTGACTTGGAGAAACAGTTAATAATGCAGGCTGGTGGGAAGAGAGAACATTTGTGTGGGTTCATCTTCAAGTTGATATTCTTAATGTCAGCTATCCTTGGACTGAGTGTTTTGATATTCTATGCCCTTTAGAGATGAAGAGACTCAGATTGAGTGTCGGTCTTTTGCAACCAAGAAGTCCATTGGAGCAAGCCAGACCAAGCCCAGACCAACTCCACAGATCCACTCGCCAACCACGCCAAGACCAGAGTCGTTCAGTTGATTATTCACGAGAGCTGCAACCAATAGACGTTGTCCTAGACAGTTCTTGAAATCTGTGAAATACGCTCAACACATTACCCCAAAGCATATCCATCATCCTAGTAATAGCTACTCAATACCCAATAGACACCTCAATACCCAATCGACACCTCAATACCCAATCGACACCTCAATACCCAATCGACACCTCAATACCCACTCAACATCCCAACATCCCAACATCCCAACATCCCAACATCTCAACATCCCAGCACACAACAACTTCCCATGCCACAACCTCCCCTCCTCTACCTCCCCTCATCCACCTCTTCGCATTATCTCTAACCTCCCTTGCTCTATATATTCATTCAATCGTACATCATCACTGTAATGTCATTGGGGCGTAGCCATTTCTATGCGGTTGCAAGTCTGTGTGATCCCGTTCAATACTATGTCAAGGCGTCCGAATCCATGCAGAGTGGAAAATGTGTGAAGTATCGGGGCTGTAGAACGGTAACTGCAAGGTGGTGGAGATGGTTTCTATCAATGGCAGGGGTACTGGGTTACCTGCCACAACTCTACCTTATTCAATCGGCGTATTGAATCGATATACCCAGCCGTCTATTGGTTCTGATTTCAGGTCTTGCAGCCGGTGCATATTCATGGTGTTCAGCATGTTGGTCCAAGATACGACTGCAACACAGCAAGGGTTTGATTTGGCCAGTGCTTGAGCCAATGCTGCACGTGTTGTCACTGCCAAAGACTGAAACCAATCTCGATACGACTACTTGATTTGGGAATGCAAAACTACTCACATCTGGTAGTACTATCCTCTAAGCAGCTTGCATTCAGTATCACCACTTTACTTTCACAGAATTCATGTCTCTTCTCTCTCGTTTGTTCCTATATATCGGCCTTGCTGTAGTATCTGGTGGTATACCCGCCTTGCTCTCTCCTCCAGCCTATGGCCCTCCTCTGGCCCTCCTCCACAAAAATCAAATCGAAGCAAAATAACCAATGGCCAAACCAAACTATTACCTCACCTATGACACCAAGACACTCAAGGGCTTCTTTTCTCATACTAAAACGAAACATCAATGGTGCTCCCAACAAGACCACCGAATCGGCGATGGCCAAACGGTTCCAGCAGATCCTAGATCAACAACTTAGCAATTCTTCAGCCTCGTCGCTCCACACCGCTATTGACGATATAAACAAGGTATACAATAAAGAGAAGCTCGAGAGAGCCAAGATATACATCAAAAGTGAACCTTTACTCCAGAACAACAAACATGCCAGGGATTTGTACAACGCAGAACCTTGGAGTGGTACAGAGTCGGTGTCGGATAGTAATCTACGCCTAATATTGGACTCAAAGCCACCAGCAATGAAAGTCCCAAAGGGAGCAGTATCGAAGTTAGAAAACGCAATGGAATCATCACTTGACTACAAGTTGAACAAAAGCTCGGAACCTAAGTCTGAATCAGATAACTTTAGGGAGTTGTACAGAGAAAGATTGCTTGGTCCCTCCATGATACTAGGTAATTCGCCATCTATTGACCTAATAAACAATATTGCAAACTCCAAAATAAATGCAACGATAAACCAGGAAACTGGCCAATTTGATTCCCCAACTATGTCTGAATTGAGAGGCAAACCGTTGGACAAAGATCACTTGCGAAACTCAACAGACAACAACTACTTCATGAACCAGATTTTAAATAAGCAAAATGTTTTACCACCGTGGGTTGAAAACCAAAAGTCTTTAGACAATGACGTTGCACATTTGCGGCATGAAATGGACGAACTATGGTTCAAGTGGATAGTTGTGAGGTCTCCCATTGGCGATCAAATATCTCCATATAAAACTGAAGAATCGCTTATAGCATTGCACGATAAAGTGAAAGCCTTAGAAATTGATATCGACGCTTTTGGAGAACATGATATCAGTTATTTGACAGAGAGAACCAAGTTAGTTAATTCCCAAATCAGATCCTACAATTTGCAAACACCCTCATCCAACCTTCATAAGTTCAAATTGGATGCATATTCAGAGATTAGGAAATCCTACGCGAGAACTGTAGAAGGTTTCCCTCGTGCAATCCAGCAATGGCATTACAAGAACAACCATAAACCTGTACAAATTCCTTGGGGTGGTATGCCTAAGTCTACCAATGAAAGCCTAAACATTTGGCAAGCTATTAGAGATATATTTAAGACTTGAATATCCAATCTTGTAATTAAATAAAAAAGACTATTAAGAATGCAAATGCTGCAATGAACAACTCGAACTTCCAGAACCTTATAGATTTGATCCATACGTTATCTGCACTTACTTTCATAGAGACTAAATTATGCAAGAACTCTTGACTCATCTTCTCTCTTGAGAATAACTTGTTCGCTCTGTATTTACCATTTTCTCCAAGTTTCTTCTTTAATTCTGTAGAGTTGGAGTCGAATTGGTTCAAAACTTGACTCCATCTACCTACTTGAGGCTCCTCATTATACCCAGTTGCTTCAAGTTCGTTTCTGCCGGTGTAGTGAACAATTGTTTCCAAGGGGCCTCCATTATTGGCTCCCAACACTGGTGTTTTCATAAGCATACTCTCCACTGGAACAATCCCAAAATGTTCAAAAGATGGAGTATATAAAAGTAATTCTGCCTTCTCTATTAAGACATTCTTGAGACTGGAAGTGACTGATGGGAAGAACAAAACACCAATGTCTTCCTTCAATTCAAAATCTGCTAATTTGTCAGAACTTTTGATGACAGTGGACTTCAACCCAAGTTCCTCACAGAGAGATTGCAATTCTTGTAAGTATTCAACATTTTCAGAAACCCTGTGGTCCCAACCTCCTGCGATCACCAACTTTGAAGTATTGGCCATTGTACTCTTCTTGTATGACTTGATCGCTAATTCAATGTTCTTTTTCCTTTCAAACCTATTGACTGAAAGCACATATTGCGAACCAATGAAATCTTCGAATTCACTGGCCTTCCCTTCATCAGCTGCATCTTCACTTGTATCGACACAGGGATAAATAACCTCAAGAGATATTCCCGCGTCTAATCTTCTAAATGTGTTTTGGACAATCAGTCTAGTGAACTTCGAATTGACGATGATCTTATCACTCAATGCTGTACTCCATTCTTCAATCAAGTCAAATGGTAATCTGTACGCCTTTTTGAGTAATCCACTTCTTTGACTTAGTAATTGATCTGGGAAATGACAATAGAACAATACTTGTGAGTCACTGAAGAGCTTTAAAAGCGGAATACAGAATGATAATTGATCCACTACGAAATAGTCGTAGTGACGGATCTCGCCCGTTACAATCAATGCAACAACAAGATAAAATTGTCTGAGAATCGAGCACAATATATGGAACTTCTTCAATATCTTAGTTGGCAAGAAGTCCCCATAAACCACCACTTTTAAGTCTCCTCTAGCTACCTCCTCAAAGCAGTGGGTCTTATCACAGTGAGATGTATATATCGTTATATCATTGTTCAAGTTTTGCAAACCCACAGCAGCATCAACAATAAGTCTCTCAGCACCTCCAATACCCAAATCTGGGTGGATGAAGGCTATCTTATAGCCCTTGCTCGTATTCATTGCGTAATTTTGCTAAAGAACTAACGACACTCTTTTATTGTTGTTGCACTTTCGTAAATTTCAAGACCTATTTTTCAATACTGCATTGAAGTTGGTGGCTGCAAAAACGTCATGAGATACTACGGTTCAATGTAATGGTTAAAATGCACAAGTTCTATTTGCAAATTGACGCTTTATATAATACACAAGGGAGGGGGGTTCTTCTAGTTTTCTTGTTGGGATTCAAGGGCCTTCTTGGCTTGTTCATCTCTTTCCAACTTGTTCTTTAATTTTTCAGCCTTTCTGTCGAACTTGGTGTCATTAGGATTGAACCCAGCTTCGTCAGATCCCCAAACAGCCCACTCTGGGGTTTCCTTAACGTAATCCAAATCAACGAAATCCTTTCCACTCTCCAATAACTCGAAGAACTTAGAGTAATCAATATGTGTGTGCCATTTGTCGTTGATCTTGAACTTTGTTTGAGCAATTAATATACAACAAGAATGGGCATGCTCGGCAGCAATTTCATAATCTTGACCTCTTCTCTTCAATTCATCTGTCAAGGATACAACAAATGCCTTACATTCATCGTAGAATGGTATATTTTGCATGGTCAATGGGTTACCGTTACCCGTGGACGAACCACAGAATGTGGCTCCCTTGACTTCAATTTGTGAAGGTTGGGCTCTTTCAACCATGTCCGCATATGATTCAATGTCAGTCATGTTGAAGCCCTTAACCAAAGTCAATCTGAAAACAGTACGCTGGTGACTCTGAGTGGTTCTCAAAATATCTAAGCATGCTAATAATCTCTCCCAGAAATCACTATTCAATGGTCTGTCTACCTTCTTTAAGTCAGTTTTAGTTGGGGCATCAATTGATACATACAACTGAGTAACCTTTTGCAATGCTTCTAAGTTATCTGGATGTTGAGCATTGCATACCAAGAAAGACGAGATCTTTTGCGCATGCAACATGCCAACGAATTCGTTTATATGTGGGTAGAAGATTGGTTCTCCGACAAGTGACAAAGCACAGTGTCTGACTTGGAATGCTTCCTGAAATCTATCCAATTGAATTCCAGGGACACCTCTCATTTGTTTGATCTTTTGGTAATGTCCTGCCAACGCACCCGCCATGATCTTTTCAGGAGGATCTACTTCCCATCTCCAATTCAGTTTTGCAACAGGATTGGTTCCGTGTCTCCAACAGAAAACACACTTGTTAGAACAGGCCAACGATGGAGTGGTTTCCATGCACAAGTGCGATCTGATACCATAAAATGCGTATTTGTAACACGATCCACGGCCACGTAAAGCACTCTTGGTCCACCTGCATATCTTTACACCAGAATGGGAACCGACTATAGTGTAACCCTGTTTAGTTAATGATTTAAAAGTAGGCGAGTCTTGAGCCACCATTTGCTTCACTTCCAAAGTTGAACCAGGAGAGCTTGTTGATTTTGCAATCATTTTCCCCATGTCTTCGACATCAATTAAAGTATCAATGTCATCTTCGTCGTCTTCTCCGTTTTCTTTGTCACTGTCATCCACCTCGTCATCTTCAACGTAGAAAGGTTCGTTATCACTGAGTAAATCGGAAAAGTTTTGTATCCATTCATCAGCTTTCCTTTCACCTTCGTACTTCATGCACACTTCACCTAATGGGAAGACTCTTCTACCTCCTAACTTACCCATCCACTTATCCGCCAATTTAGCTTGGTAGCAGAACTTCGATTCATCACCCCAGGACTCAGAATCTCCGAGACCTAACACAGCATAACCTAATAATGCCTTCATAGGGTACTTATCGACTCTGAAGTCATTGTAAGTGTCTTGCAAATGCTCTAAGAAATAATCGATAGGTGAGTCTGTTTCGTACGATGGCAACACGAGCAAGTATAAGTTCTTAGTTTCCGGATCTTCATGTTTAGGTGTCTTCATAAAGTATTCTTCTAAGTCATCCAAGTCGTCATCAAGACTTAGCATTCTAGGTGCCTTGGTTAAAGCATTCAAATTGAAAAGCTTATCATGTAACGATTTCGCAACTCTATGCGAGGAACCGGTCAAGGTGGTGTAAAGGATGTAAATCTGCGAGTCTAACAAGTTGATAGTAGACTTTGACAACCCAGAATCTTTCGTTGCGGCCTTCAACTTGTTAGCACCTTTGATAATCTTAGGGCTATCTCTCTTCCCTCTTGATCTAAGTTTGGATACGGTTTCTTTAGGAAATTGGGTAAGTGTGCTAGGAGCGAATGACGTGCTTGTAAAGTCCACAGCGTAGATGGGACTTGGTTTCTTGACCTCCTTCTCGGTAACCTTAGGGTTCTTACTGCTGACTAAATTGAGACCACCATTGGTTGATTGCTCGAATAGATACAATGCACCAATACACAATAGAATACTCAATCTTCCTCCTGAAATGTAATAGATTCCGCAGCAAACTGCAAGAATAATCGAACCGGACCCCATTATCACTTGTTCTTGGTTTGCTCTAGCTCACTTTGGATCTTTGTCTTGGGACTAACTGATTAATGGGTGTGAAAAATTGGAGATGCCTAAGAGGTATGGGAGAAGAGATTGCATGTGTATTGTATGCAGGCTTTGAAGAGATGACAGTCCATGAAGGCTACGGGAGTTGAGAGGTTAGGTGAAGAATCCAGGGTGGCTGGTGTTGGTGTAGTGATCTGGTAGTCCTTATGTCATCATCCTTGGTTTTGGTTGCTTGGGTATTAGGTCTTGGGTCTTGATGAGATTGTTTTTGTTCCTTTCAAGAGAGATAGCTTGCTGTAGCCAGTCTATTTTTGAGGTGCCATATAATGATGAACCAGTGAGCCCCATCTGGCCAGTCTACTCTAGGTCTAACCAATAAATACAATTTTTCACTCTGCCAAGCAGAGTGATAATGCAGTGTACTATTTCTCACATCTGTTTTATATGTATTTGCATACTGGCTGCAAAATGTTTCCAATTTGCAGCCATCTATATTAGCACCGATTTACAAAAGCATATTGACTACAACTATTGACCATTGCTACTAATAAATGTTGAACTGGATCAGCAAGAACTTGGGCACTTTTCCCTGCAGCGATGATGACTTTGTTCTTCAGGAAAGCACTGCGGGCGTCAGCGAGAAGATACTCAAAAATACAATAGATGATGACGAAGATGAAGAGTTCCCTTCAGCATCGGTATTGATCAATACTTCTCGTGGCTCAGGAGTACCTGTGTCATCAGTTAGTCGAATGACACTTGAACAATTCGAGTTGCAGGTCAATCAACCTCCTAGCCTAGAAATTGATTGCTATCCACAATCGCCACACAATGTTGTTCCAGAGTCAATTTATGCCGTGAAGAGTGGGATTTTACACTCCACTGACGCTTTTGCGTGTTGTTTAATTGGATTGGACTTGTTGCAAGATCCAATTCATCCTTTTTCAAGTGAGGAGGAATTCGAAAAGGCAAGTATCAAGAAAGATGCAAAAGGTAAAACTCGTTCGAAGATCGATGGACGGAATGACGATTCAGAATCAGATCACAATTCAGATATCCCGGCCACATTGAAAAAGTTCCTGGATTCCGGGGATGCATATAGTATAATGAGTGGTCCTGGTTTGGGTACCATAAGCAGGAAAGTAATTGCTTCGGTCAATGAATTCTCAGATTATCAAAGATAATTTTCCTCAAGCCCCAATCATTAAGGATTATGCTGATTGGGATTTGATCTTGCTGTTGGGGCACTTAATTCCCCAGGGAGTGGAGGGGAGGTCGGATGATAAGGGATGTGAGTACGCATCAGCTATTATGGAGTCGGAAGCTCTATTAGTTAACAAGGAGTCAGGAAATGCACTCACTGAAAAGAAATTGGAAAGTAATTCGGGAGACAATACCAGGAACCTCTTGAAATATTTAGAAGGCGAAAGTATATTAAGTCAACCAGTTATCAACAAGAGTGATATCGTTAATGTTAATTACAAAGACACCACCTCCATCCCTTTCAATTCACGCGTGGGGTGCCTTTGGAGTACGAGGAGTCAGCTGAAACCTCATCCAACGAAGTATCATAACACCACTGTGATTGACACCACAAGCAATGGTAGTGGTGGACAAAACAGACCTGACAACACACGTATTAATGGGGTCGATTCTGCTGATCGATTACCTTCTCCTCCAGCCGCGTCTGGGCTGAGGCCATTTCAGTAGCACCTTGGGCATGATTCCACCAACTTCAACAATTGCTTATTACTCTGCTGGCCAACCTCTATAATAACCAATAAACTACCATAACCAACTAATTGCCTGTTATTCTCTCATCCCTGGTCTTGACCTGATGAGGTGCTGTGGACGAAGAAGAGCCTGCCGCTGGCTTGTAGTTCTGTATAATATCATTTGATGAATTGTGAACCAGTTCCTGCAAGATCACTTCATTCAACTGTTGCTGCTGTTGTTTCTGCAACTCTTCCTGCTTTTGCAATTCCAATGCATCATCGTATTCCAAAATATCCTCTGGAGTCAACTTGATGCTCGTCGCTGGTCTTCTTAACATGATAACCTACTCTATACCCTTCAACTGTATCTCAGTGGCTGAATGTAAAGCAAAAATTATCACGACAAAAAAATAAACAAAAGTCAAAAAAAAATGAGAAACAACAGCGAACAGGCAAAAGCTCCAACGACACTAAGCTTTGTTAAAACTGTTCAAACGGGAATTTGGTTGCGCTTAATATAGTTTTTATTGTATTCAAAGTGAATATAATTCTTCAAGTAAGCTTGATTGATAAATATTAGTTCCCTAGTCAGTGCAGTTCGCCATAGAACCACGTATATTTGACAACAAACGAAGTCCACATATATCCAAGACAACCATTAATCAAATCCTTTGTATTATTATCGAATATATTACCAACGCACCTCCATAGCATCCTCCACCGCAAAACTTATTGCAACCAACACTTTCATCCACCCAATAAAGAATGTCCACTAGATCTCAACAGGTAATCACATTAGCAGCTGTTCGTTCACTTAACAATTCAGATACACATCAAGATTCCAAAAAACCAGTTATTTGGAAGGAATTTGGTGCATACCTCGAGAAACGACTTGAGATCCACAATAAAACAGATATTGAAAGCTCGACAAAGTCGAGCTTGATCGTTAACTCAAACCCTGACAGTTCATACTTGAACACTAACATCAAATTCAAGATTTGCAACTCTTGCAAGAGACCAATTGGTGAAAAGAACTTATTGACCCATTACCAGAGGTGCCTTGAGATGGCCAAACATAAGAATAGCAGTGCTGCCGTTGAACGCGGAGGAACCCCCTCTAGCTCGTTGAAGAGAAAGAGAGGAAGAGGTGCATTGTTGGATATGGAAACGTCGTCAGTTGACTCTTCTAGAAATACAACCCCTATCCCAAGTGTCAATGGAACACCGGCTGTTTCAGCAAGTGCTTCAGGTTCCACCACTTCTGTGAATGGAAAGCCAAAGAAGAAGTACAAGAAATCGCAAACGCAAAAGGAAAAGGAGGCTGCCAATGCCGCAGCAGCAGCTGCGGCTGCTTCTGCTGCTGCCGCAACAACGTCTACACTGCCCAATATCTTGACTAAAAAGGAACCAGCTCTTGAGGTTTCGTCGAATAGTGTAGGCTCTACTCCAAATGCTGGAGGAGTGGCAAGTTTTAGTCAAGGAGCCTCCAGTCCTGTTTCAAAACGGAAGAAGCAACCCAAACCCAAAACTGTGGCTAAGCCTAAGGGTCCTGTCGATGTAGAGAAACAATGTGGTGTGCCATTACCCTCTGGAGGGTTCTGTGCGAGATCATTGACATGTAAGACTCACTCGATGGGTGCAAAGAGAGCAGTTCTAGGAAGAAGTGCGCCTTACGATATATTATTGCAGCAATATCAGAAACGAAATCAAGCAAAGATAGCTGCCTCTAACGCATTAGCTGCTCAGAGAAGAGAGAATGCTGAATTCAATGGTGTTGATGGTGGATTGAATGACGAATTGAACGGTGCATCAAGCCGAGCGCTTGACCCTGATGAAGAAACTCACCTGGTATTAGAGGGATTGTCTAAGAACAATCCAATGCCTTTAGAAAGAAAGATACTATTACCAGTCCGCAATCGTCACCGGTTCTTATCATCTAGAGAGTTTTATGCGAATGCATTGATTATGTCTGGAGGTAGCAAGGCAAACACATCTAATGCTACTGCCAATGGTGCTGCGGGAACACAGCAATCTACAGAACAAACTTTGGCAAATCAAGCTATATCTGGCTCTATTGGAGGATTACAAGGGCGCTGTGCTTTGATCAACGTAGATGCGGCTCCTCTGAGTACTGATTCTGTTACCCAATCATTTTCCGCAATTCCTGGTGAGATGTACCAAGTGAGAGCTCCTCTGAAGGCAATATTAATGACTGCACAGCAAAATGCACAGCAGCAGCAGGCGTATCAACAACAGATGTTGAAGATGCAAAAGCAACAGCAACAGCAAATGCTCTTGATGAAGCAGAGACAACAACAGAGATCACTTGCCCAGCAACAGCAGCAACAGCAACAACAATCAGGCCTGCAACAAAAGTCGACACGTCTCGCGCAGAGTCAGTCCTCAGGACACCCACCAATACCTGTGTCCCACTCTTGATCTAGCATATACATTTAATCGCTCGTTTATCACTACCTGTTATCCCTATTGTAGAAGAAACAGTATTCTCTGACTTCGTTCATTCATTACCTATTAGAATTATATATCACTATTTGGCCAATATGGTTTATTCTTGAGAATCCATGGATGGAGTAGCACTTGTTCAAGTTGCATTCTGCTCAAGGGCTCCTTCTGCAACAACGCAAGCATCAAATCCTTGGCATCATCATCTATGTACGAAGGGAACCTCAAATCAACTTTAACAATTCTTTTATACGTTGCGTTCTTATCAACTTCTTCAAATGGAGGTTTTCCCACTAAGAATTCATAACAAAGGATTCCCAAAGACCAATTATCTACTGAATGGTCATGTTCATTGCTTTCTATCATTTCAGGAGGTAAATAGTCCAATGTGCCGCATATTGTGAGCCTTTTTTTATTAGTTGGTATGATGGTTAGGTTATCCATGGTAGGAGTTCTACTAGATTTTGTTTGTACTGACCAACCAAAATCACTCAACTTCACTGTGTTGTTATATGAAAGCAAGATATTCTCTGGTTTAATATCTCTGTGAATAATAAGTTTGGAATGCAAATACATGAGAGCCTGAGCCACTTGTGCGATGTAGAAAGATGCCATGATGTTATTAAACTTCTTCTGTACTTTCAAATGATGATATAGTTCACCATATATGGAGTATTCCAATATAAGATAAACGTTCTGAGAATCATAAAAGAAGCCATAAAGTCTCGAGATCTTGGGATGAACCAATTTTGATTGAATTTCTATCTCTCTTCTGAAGTTCTTTTCCAATTTGAGGTCCACAAGATCTTTCTTTGACATGATCTTGAGTGCCACGATATATCCCGATTGTTTATGTTTGGCGCAATAAACCTTGCCCAATTTGCCTTTTCCTAAGATTCTCCCAAATTCGAAGTCATCCAAGGCCCACTGTCGCGTGGATGGTGAAGCTGGACTCAGATTGGACTCAGTTGGTAGGATGGTAGGAGTTGGAGATAAAGAATTTGTAGCTGACATTTGAGGTGCTGGAGTAGGAGAAGCAGTAGATGTGGTCAGTTTAACAGATCTACTCACTGACAGCTTTTTGCCATTCATTGGTTTGTGAACCTTTCCGCTCAAGTCGAACGTATTGAGCAGAAATTTCGAAAGTGGTTTCCTAGAGATCGACGAGTGGCCAACTTTGGATGCTACCGAGTACTTTGGTGTCGATATGCTTTTGCTCTTTGAAGTACTCCGTGAGCTTGTTGATGAATGGATCAGTGAGGATGGCTTGGATAACGCTTGTGTCAAAGACTCGATCCTACTTTCTATACCTTTCAACAGGCTGTTTGAGGATTTGTACGTGGAGTTTACGGACGACGACATGATTGTTTGGTACCTCAGTCATTAACGTCAACTCGATGAAGCAGGCTAATCAATGACAACTGGAGTGTTAATGAAACATCTGGTTTGTTTTGGAGTGTTTTTGTTTTGATTGGTATTTCTGTATGCAGTACCAGGAATAAGCTGCGAAATCATGAATTGGAGGGATGCGGTGAAGAGGAGGGAAGAAGGGGTAGGAGTGTTAGGTAGATTAGTGGTGGTGGAGAGCCTTTGGTCCGTGGATAGCTTTGAAAAGTAGTAATTTCAGGCAATTTTGGACAATTTTGGAGGAAAGCCGAGTTAGTTACGGGTGTGGCAGAGGAAAAGGTGTTGAGCTGGTGTAAGTGTAAGTGTGAGTGTAAGCGTATAAAAACAAGCCCATTTGGGAGATGGGTTGTTGGTCTATTCATACCTACATTAAGAGGTATGGTTTTGGGTGTCTAGGTATGCTTGGAGAGGGTTCGTGCTCTCTTGGTATCGTCTTCGAGCGAAGCTACCTCACGAGATAAGTCCCTTTGCTTTGAATGGTCTTTTTGTGTTCAGAAGCAAGCCGTTCACTAGCATGTAGCCATGTTTGTTGGTTGTCCGTGTGGATAGAACGTAGAAGATTGGATATGCCTCCATGCATCCGTCCCCATCCCCATCCCCAGTCCTTCTCTGTCTTCCTGTAGTATATTCTTCCGCAATATTTCAAGTTAATCCGGAAACCCAATAGACATGTGCGTTTGAAACATTGATATAGAATATTCAGCCATTGGAGTTGGAGGTTATTTATAGGATGACCAAACATATGAAGTCGTGAAAATACGATTACGTACTGATCCTATTTGGCCAGTACCAGTTATGAGCTTGTATACAAATCCGTGAAAGGTTAGTGTTCCCTAGGATTTATCGGACAGGCATTGGTGAGTATCAAGCAGGCATGACGTGGAGGTGTGTATTAAGTACCCATGGCAAAGTTTCTAGTAGAAGCGACCGCAACCTTCACCACAAGCAACCACAGTTTCCGTGAATCAACTCTGGCTCACCTCTTTATCACGTCACCACGTCTCCCTTATCGCATCAACGAAAACGTACTGCAAGATCTCAAGCTCTGCATTACAGTCATAACAAACCCCAAACTACCTTGCAATGCTCCGCAACCCTTTGGTAACCAAAAGACGTGACCCGCGATTCAAGAAAATATTTACACCTACATT
>JAJMSH010000092.1:0-39507 GCA_030558315.1 Kodamaea suecica | reverse complement strand
AGCTTAGTTAGACGATCATACCCGATCACTGTTTACATGCTCTCGGAATCTAACAATATTCTCAATACATTCACTTAGTACTTCAATGTATTCAGACTATTATAGTTCTCGCGACATATAATGGCAACTTCGCGACGTTTTTGCAAGGAAAATTACGACTTTATAGCGAAGCTTTTTTAGTTGATCTACATCGTTCCAGATATCAAGTTCTTTATTGGAGAAGAAACAACCTTCTAAACATCATAAATGACTGGAATAACTACTGACAAATTTATTGGTTCGAATTTGCACATTCGTCTTAAGGACTCCAGAGTTTTAGAAGGAGTTTTGACGGTGATTGATCCCTTTGGCAACATGTTATTATCCAATGGGTATGAATACTCGAAGGATAAATTGAACCCAGAAAACGTGCATAATAGAGCTATTGGGTTGGTCAGTGTTCCAAGGACGAACGTTGTGAGTGTAAGTATCGATGAGAAGACCTACAAGAAACTTCAAGAGATGGAATGAGTGGGTGAGAGTGATAGCTGACTTGGTGTGGGTGAGAATGGTATAGTAAGCCCAAGACATAATGTGACTGAGTGGGAGGGATCTTTAAATGAATTGGCCAAGATTTCATTTGCTATAAAGAGTGAACCTATTTGTGGTTGGTTGCCTGGAGAAGGGAAGTTGGGCCATATGCCCTGAACTGTCCTCTTGATTCAATTGCTTGCTAGACTGGATTCAAGAAGGAGCTTTGACCTGGTTTAATTTCCGTTTCAATTTGCCCGCATTTTGAAGGGGTTGAGTCCGATCATCCAAGATGCTAGCTGTATCACATATTTCACCATGTGTCTGGGACTCCTACAGACGTATTGAAAACTTTAAATTTTTCTTTGAGACGACTTGTTAGATGCTTTTTTGGATAGTATCTGTGAAAGCTTCTCAGGTTACAAACCTCAGCTGAGGTAGTCAACGTCTCCGGGATCGCCGCCTAGAATGTCGGTCGACTTCCCGGACATCCTTGCGTCGTGCTCTAGACATGTGCCCAAGAAATGATCTCTGGCACTATTGAATGTTCCATAAGGACAAATATCAACCAAACATCCAATCATTGACGCTTCCTTAACACAATGGGTTGCAATATCAAGATGCTCATTGGCACATGAACGAGAGATCTCATTAACACAACTAAGGAAGCATGCGGGAGGCGTGGCCAATGTCACTGTAAGCATAGGCATAATAAATGGTAATAGCTTGAACATCTTTGGATTGGGAATAAAGATGCTAGGTGTATGAAATGTAAATGAAGCTCGTAAATTATTTGCAGCCGCTTCGTATGTTGCAAAATGCGTTTCCAATGCAGAAATGATTTAGCAAGCGAGGGCACAGATAGTAGTGGCAAGGGTAGGACAATCATATCTTAATGACTATTGTCTTCATGTTAACTTGGGCAACAATAACTTGGGCAACAATGTTTTATTATTCATAAATAACAATAAGCACTTCCAATACAATGGTATACCTTCTCTTGTTCTTCTGGAAGGACGCTTGATAGTTCCCTGTGTGAGTAGTGGCACGGCGAGATAGCTCGTTTGCGGCCATTACACTTTTCTCAAGCATTGTTCTCCGAGCACTTTGAGCCTTTGACACCTTTACTTAAGTGACATGGTAATGATAAGTAGTTTGTAGTGGGACAATACAAAGAGCCAGCCAGCTCTTGCCATCCAAGCTTATCAACAAACATTAAGTGCAATAAATAACCTAGCCAACCAACTGCAACAACTAACCTATCCAATCAACTGCTACAACTAACCTATCCAATCAACTGCAACAACTAACCTATCCAATCAACTGCAACAACTAACCCCACCCAATCCCTCCGAAACTCTTCGTACTACCCCAACAACCCGCATCCTAACTTTTCTAGGGTCCTCCCCCAGGTTCGATTCCCAACCGCCCCGCTAATTTCTCCGATCCACGCGTACTCAAGAAAGAGTGTGAGTTGTTCAACTTTTTCTTATAAACAAATATTCAAGAGAATAAGGATCAGACAAAGAAAGTGAATCAGAATGCAAGGAACTTATGGCAACAATGGTCTACCAAGGCCTTATTATATGAAGCCCGCATCCAAGAAGAAAGGACTTTCTCCCTACGAAAACCTCAAAACGTCCCAAAACTTCTTCAACACTCCACGTAGAAAAGCTTTTGGGTACCTTGTTTTATTGATACTTTTCGGTGGTTGTGTGTTCTTAGTGTCCCAAGACTTAAAGGGAACCCCTGACCCAACATTCGAAATCATTTCCTCTTCTTCAAGCGGCCAGAAGCTTAGCAGCAACCAACGGCCTCAGGGCAACATTATAAACGTCAATGATAAAATCCCCTTAGATAAAGGTGCTCAAAAGGATAACTTGGATAACATTGTAAAATCGGTTGGTAAGGCTGATAGGGAAAGCAGGAACTTGGACTTGGCCGGCAATTTGGCTCAAGGTTCGAAAGGTGAAAAGGGAATTGGAGTGTCTGAAGCTCCTAAGGGTGGGGTAGCAAATGAAGCTCCTGTTGTTGGAAGTGATGAAGACATTCTTATAGGCACAGGGAAGAAGAATACAAAATCCAAGAAAGGATCTAAACCAGCTGCTGGACTTGAAAAGGATCTCAAGAAAGGATCTAAACCAGCTGCTGGACTTGAAAAGGATCTTAAGAAAGTGGTAAAGGACCCCAAGAAAGTGGTAAAGGGTTATAAAGCAGAAAAGGGCATTGAAGTGGAACCTGAACTTGAGGTTAAACCTGAGGTAGACCCCGAACTTGACCTTGATACAGAAAAGGTTGAGGGTTCCAAAGAAACCCCCAAACGTAAAGTAGGCGACCGTGACCTTAAGGGATCCATCAAAAAGCTTATGCCTATGAAGTAAGTTCCTCGTTGGAAACTTGTACAAATAGACTAATTCACGTTCAATATGAGTATGTACATATATCTTGTATAATAGAAAGAGGTCATGATAAGAGGACATTATCTACCGGTAGAGCAGGAGGAAGAAATAAGAGAAGCAGAGAATCAAACAACAGGATAATCACAAAGTGGACGTATGCCCTGGTGCTCTTGTTCATCGCTATTAAATGCAATGTCTATTGAGCACGGAAACTCATTGTTTTTTGCTAGACTTGATCGTGGTACTGACAATATGCGCAAGTCTGGAAGGTTAGTGTCCCTATTTGAGCCCGTATCTATTCTTATTGTGAAGCCAAGTCAATCAGCCCACGAACGCGAACCAAGCTCATGTACTTTGGTCGTGATATGTTAAGCTTGTATTGCTAACCTACATAGTATATAGATGACAATTCAATTTAGCTTTTTGAACATATATCATCATTCTAAGTTCTTGTGGTAATCGCATGTCACAAGTTCACGAAAGCATTCATTTGAAACAAAACTGCTTTAGATTGTCCCACCCTGTCCCTGTTATTAGACCTTAGTTTTCATTAAATTGGTTATCGTAATACTTTATTCGACAACCAATATAGATATCAATAGTTGTAGCAACTACTGCACTAGCTCCTATAGTGAGCAAGGCAGAAACCCCACCTAAATCTACTGTTCTTGGATATCCAGTAGTGCTCAAGCTTGCACATATAGCATGCCATTCGGTACTCATCGTACTTAACCATATGTTGGCAATAGAGGATCACTCTTTCCTTCTGCCTTACCTTCATATCTCTCAGCTTCGTATCGCTTTTAGCGTTGTTGTGAATATTCTTGAGTTCAGGCTAGACATAAGTATCGGACTTATATTCTTGCGAAGCCTTAGGTTCTTCATGCGAGGATACGCATACTTGTTAAGGGTAACTAGCTTAAAGTTACCTCAATGCCTAGGAGCACCGCACAAATACCCTGAGATCTTATTAGTGAACAATGAGGTAGGCTAGAGTTCTTCAATCGTCTTCTCAACTGCCCTAACACCTATTTCACAAGTGATTGAACCCACTTCAAACGGCTTTGAATGACATATTGAACAATCCAATCTGTAGAACAGTAGTCTATTCGTCGTTCAATTCCATTTCATGGAAGACATTAGGGCAAAAACAGAGGCATTACCTTCAGCACAACCAAGCTTTCATCGTATAATCAGCAGCGATGGTTTGATGGTACGTACAGTGGGATTGTATCCACCACTACTTTTCATTTTGCTCAAAGTGGTGTAGCTATTATGCACTATGGTTCCTACGGCGTAGTAATACAACATGAAGAACGAATGAATGTAGCAAATTATCATAAGTTGATTTAAGATACCATCGTTACTCTTCACCAAACTTGATGATCCTTTGGTACCTATAGGCTGCAAGCGAACTACAAATCTACATCCAACTCCATGGATTCTTGACTTTTAAAGCAACCTCTATTCTATTATACGTATACAGTCATTAATCTTTCTATAGCTGATTGGCCAGAACAATTCTCACCTCTACCTTATCAAATCTTCTCTGGCACAACACGTATTTTCTAACAGTTCCAATTGTGTTATCAGACTACAGCGCACTTGTCGCCCTTACCTACGATTTCAGTGTACTTCTCCTTATCTCTCTCCTTCAACTTCTCCCTCACCTCAAGTGGAAAGTATTGCTTCATAAGCTCCATTATGTTCATGTCCAAGTTGCTGCTATCGGCCTGAATAACGGCATTTTTGTCACGACACATTGGGCAATCAACCTTGGAGTCTTGTTTCAATTTCACAAGACAACGCACACAGAAAACGTGGTTGCATTTGAGTCTAATAGGTTTAAATGCAACAGACATACAAATCGGACATGTGTAGTCTTCTAATTGTGGGAGCAATGTAAGAATCGAGGTTTGAATAATGTAACATATTTTTTGAGCCATGGATGTCCCCGTGGAAAAGAATACATGATTGGTTGACATGATCTGAGGGAACCTCTTACTCACTCCAAGTGCTGTCTGCTTATCGAATTTCTTTAAGATTTTTCTGAATGCTTCAGAATTAATCAGTTGGAATTGACAAATCTTCAAGAGATGGAAGTTCGTTTCTAAGAATTGCTGGAAAATAGAAACCGAGTTCTTCATCTTAAACTGTTTCAAAATTCCAGATTTTTCAACATTATTAACGAAGCTGGTCAAACTTTCTTTGATTTGCTCACTATTTCTTTCTCCAGATGAAATGCTTGATTCATTATACTTAAAATACACTTCTGAGTCCAAATAAATCCTAAACAATTCTCTCCATTTGTACATGTCGGAATGCTTTAGCTTCAACTTGGGGCTTGTTAGCTTGTTTATCGATGATCCAATCGTTTCTACTCGTGCGATCAAATTTTTCTCTTCGATGGCCTTCAAGTTGTCCAAGCTTAGTAGTTCATCATCTAACATCTTAAAAAATTTCAAGTCTGAGTTTAATGTGATGTATATTTCATTCTTCTTGTTGAGAGTCTTTTCGGCGTCCTCAGGGTCTTCTGCAACTGGAGATACATCTCTCGAAGTAGTTGGAGAAATGATTAGCAATTCATTTCCTTGTTCCTGCAATTCGATGATCTTTTCGTTATCTTTAAGTGAGCTTCCTTCAGGAGTTTCGTCATCACCATTGATAAGACTTTCTAATTTTTTCTTCAATTGCAAGCCTAGTTCGTAAATATGATCTTCTGTGTAGTTCTTGTTGGAGTAATCTAACGATATCTTCAACATTGGTTGTAACTTCTCCGAGGATTCGTTATTCTTGGTCAACGTATACTCCGCGATGATTGGGTTAGTTGGAACTGCTTCATTTTCGTTCAATTCGATCACTTGCGACTTGCTAGGGTCTTGAAGCAACAACTTGAGTGTGTTCTGCTCGAGGCCTAGAAACTCTAGCTCATTGACAACTTTACTAATGCACTTCTTAAGGGCCTTATATTGTATAGCTGCTGATATCCACTCTTCAGGGATATCTTCTTCGATCAACGTCTGCTCTAATACTTTGGCGAACTTCATATTATCTTCATCTTATGGGGAATAAATAGTAGAGAAGAGCGGTGCAAGAAGAGTAAAGCCATTGCCTTTATTTGTTTCGCAAGGCTGAAGGATTTTTGATATTCGATGCTTGACACGTGGACTAGACGAAGAAACTTGGAGAAAGGAAAAGAACATACTAGGGTTCGAACAAGGGAAAATAGTTTTGGTCATGGAGTGAGAGAACTTCAGAAAAAGAGGTCACTTCTGGGTTGTTAATTGTAAGCATACACCAATGACAGGCTTGCTAATGTCCTGTTCGGCAGTGGTGTGGTGGATGAGTTACATGATTCCAAATGAATGACGAGAATAGCGTGGTTGATTTTTACTAGTTGCGTAGGTTGTCGTTTTTGTAGTACTACGTAGCCACGAGAAGTCCTCTATGCTTTCATTACCTATGCGTTCCTCCTCAATAGGAGCGTGCCGAAGAAGGATTACTTGAACCATTACATGGCCAAGTATACTGCTCTCGACAGTGATGTACTATCTTTCTCTTTATATGGCAAGTATCTCTGAATGTGCCAGATATTTTTGGCTGCAAATGTCCTGCTTTAGGCAATTCTAAATTTATAGCAATGAACATTTTCATTTGAAGTCAAGGTGGAAACTAACGTAGACAAGGCCAGAACTTGGGTATATTATAGAAGATACAGTACTCTAAGCAAACCTCTGGTGCACGGCTCCTTGACCCAACCACTTTCTCTTTTATGTATTGAAACGCAGGCTATACTCCTTATCCACTCTCTTCCAGACCATGGTTCAGAGGTATTAGCTCCTCCTCTTTGATATCCTTATTATTGTGGCCTCGTTATTGGCTATGCCAAATCGAGGCCCAGTTATGGCAGATTAAGGTCCCCAAACTGTCAAAGTCCAGTTGTTGTCCAGTGAAGCTGCCTCTCCTAGAGATGTCATGAGAACATCTTTTGCCATACAACTACTGAAATACTACCGAATCGCAGAAGCTGGATTGTCCAATTTTCAGAAGTGTCTTCCTCACTATGTAAGGTAAGAAGTGTCAAGTTTTGGTGGCCTACCTACCAACTTTATAATGGTCTGATATGTCCTTGTAAGGACAAAACCGGCAATGATTGGTTCATAGATGTGCTCCTTTGAACGTCAACCGGGGATTGTTCTCTTCTCTTTCTAAAGTATCCGCATTGGATGAACTATCAACCACGATGTGCGAAAGCCTAGGTACTTGTGATGAACTGGTTGTGCAGAAATGAATTAGGGTTGACTTTGGTTAATCGTACACGAAACTATATTCACTAGACAAAACCCAGACAAGACCCAGACAAGACCCAGCCAAGAACCTTCGCGCTTGGCATGAGGAACCATGTTCAGATAGATGCAATTATTAAAGATACAAGCATCTTGGATTATTAAAATCATGAAGAGGGAGAATGTCTATGGAGATATGATATCTCACCGAGTAGCGATGGTTTAGTAGTAACTATGTATATTGTCAGCCTCTGCCAACATTAATATCCCCAAAGTTCTGCAAAGCTGGATATACGATAACAGGATGGTACATAGTGCTAATTAAGTAAAATTATATCAAACTATAGGCTCTAGTGATATCCCAATGGGGGCTCAAATTAGTAATGGGCACCCATTCACTCATTAACAAGCAAGGTCCAACTAAATGAAGCTGCAATTACATACAAAGGATGGCACTAATTCCTGAACTATTACTCCAATAAAGAACATCAGTAGGCCAATTGGCTAAGTTAGTTACAACCTCTTGTCTCCAACTCCCTCATATCCTCAAATATCGAGCATATACCTCTTGAACGAACAATCCGATCTCAGAGCAGTCCATTATCAAGATTGTCTCGCAGCACCAAAAAATCGTTTCGCTGCCACCAAAAACACCACGAGTTCAATCAAAGACAAAAAAATTTGATAGCGAAATCTTGACTTACGACACTCTTTATCGGCCAGCAGTCTCTCAGTATCCGATGGACTTTGAATTAGAACCTACTTTAGAATCTATCATCCAGCAAGACTCCTTGAAATGGATCTTTGTTGGTGGTAAAGGTGGTGTTGGTAAAACAACCACGTCATCATCCATTGCAGTGCAACTAGCACTCAACTATCCAAGCGATCAATTTTTATTGATTTCAACAGACCCTGCCCATAACTTGTCCGATGCGTTTTGCCAGAAGTTCGGTAAGGACGCAAGAAAGGTTGAGGGATTGAGTAACTTATCGTGCATGGAGATTGATCCTGAAGCTGCCATGAGTGATTTACAACAACAGGCTCAACAATACAATAATGATCCCAACGATCCTTTGAAAAGTATGATGAAAGATATGACCGGATCCATTCCAGGTATCGATGAAGCATTATCATTCATGGAAGTGTTGAAACATATTAAGAACCAAGACGACGATGGCGAAGCTTCGGAATCATCTGGTGAAAAGAAAATCTCTTATAAAACTATTATATTCGACACTGCTCCAACAGGACACACATTACGTTTCTTGCAATTACCATCCACCATGCAGAAGTTGTTGAGTAAATTCCAAGCTTTAAGTGGGAAATTCGGCCCAATGATGAACATGTTGGGTATGGGTAGTGGAAATCAGCTGCAAGACATGTTTGAAAAGTTGAACGATTTACAGAAACAAGTCACTGAAGTGAACGATCAATTCACTAACCCAGAATTGACCACTTTCGTGTGTGTGTGTATTTCCGAGTTCTTGTCACTTTATGAGACAGAAAGAATGATTCAAGAGTTAATGTCTTATCAAATGGATGTGAATTCGATTGTTGTGAATCAATTGTTATTTGCAGACGACGATAAGAACGACGGATCTACCGAATCCAAATGTACTAGATGTGTCAGTAGATGGAAGATGCAAAAGAAGTATTTGGACCAGATGGCCGAGTTATATGAAGATTATCATTTGGTTAAAATGCCATTGTTGGGATGTGAAATTAGAGGCATAAACAACTTGAAAAGGTTTTCCAAGTTCTTGTTGAAGCCATACGATCCTAAAGTGGATGGAGATCTTGTTACCGAATTGGAAGAGAAGTAAGTAGGAGAAGGAGAAGGAAAGGAGTAGAAGAGAAGCGTATAAAGAGAAAGAGAAAGAGTAAGAGAAGAGAAGAGATAGAGAAGGGTGATCAGGCAAGCGATTACAGGTGAAGATGAGGTAATTAGTGCGCTCAGACAGATAGTAGAAGGGATGAGTGATGATGAAAGAAGGGATTTGAATCGAGACAACAAATCATGAGGTGCATGAGCAGGCTAATGAAGGCGAAAAGTGAAGAGTTGTGTATCGATGCAAGGAGGTATCTATATACGAAGATACAAAAATAATTGATATAGCTATAAGAAACTGATTCTGAAAATTGTAATATTACAACGTAGTAACAAGTACTATTGAGGAGCAGACCCGGCATCTCTTTTACAACCAACAATCTAGTACATATTTTCAACGAAATCTTGTTAGCATGCAACTTCAAATTTCAAATTTCAACCCTACTTCAATCCAGTAGGCATGAACTTTTCAGCTGCAGCGTTGAATTGGCAGGGGTACATATACAAGCCTAAAAGCCAGGGATCATGGCTCAGATTCAATAGAAAAGCCAACTTATGTCAATCACAACCATGCAAATCGACTTTATATGCCACCCACATAATGACATCAAGCATTATAATAGGTGCAATTATATTTATAATTTTCACAAATATTTTTTAAGATTTGCGTTAATTTCCATGGCCGTTGTTAATTGAGATCATAGCGATTTTTTTAATTTTGGAATCGGTGGATGTATAAAACGAAATGAATAGGACGTTTTGAATAAAGGATGACACACACTTCAATTAACAGATCAACGATGGCTAGAGGAAACCAAAGAGACCTTGCACGAGAAAAGAACTTGAAGAAGCAGCAAGAAACATTGAAGAGTCAAAAGAAATCTGGGGATCCCAAAAAGAGAATGGAGAGCGATGCTGATAAGATGAGACGGAAGCAAAAGGAGGGTAAGTATGGGTATTTTGAAGCAGTTTTTGGCTCCTTGGATAGTTATTGAGTCAATTAAGATCGAAGACTAACACAACCACAGCTGATGCAAGGAAAATGGCTGGCGACAGGAAATGAAGAGGTCCTTATGGTTTTTGCATCCTTATCAGGTTTGGAAAATGTGAAAAATCAGAGATCCAAGAGGGTTTAGAAATGAACGGTGATGAAGTGTTAATTGGTGTGATGCGGAACCCAGACTTTTTCCTTGAATTGAATTGCAAACGACCTACTAATTAAACATTCCCTAGATAGAGATGTTCTGGTAATATGTCAATCCCATTAGACTGTTCACTATTTGGCTTTTTTGACCAACTGAAATGCAATGGCCTTGATTTAAAGGCGGGTCTACCGTCACAAAGAATCGTTGCTTTTTGATATTGCAACTGGGGATCAAGCTGGAGGATATACGAATGATGGAAGTGATTTGACTGGTTCTGGAAGGAAGTAGGAGATGTGTTGCAGTGGCTTGACATCGTTTCCGTAACTAGAGTAACTACAGGCGATGCACGAGAGTTGGAATGCTTGCTCACAGTGACAGTAACCTGGAGCAACCTGGACCACCAGCTTGAATAACTTACTGAGTTGTGAGATCACTACATTTCTCTCACCCCCTTCTCCTCCTAGTCACCTTTTTCTCTTATCACCTTTTTCTCTTATCACCTTTTTCGTCTTATCACCTTCTCCTCCTATACACCTTCTCCTCTTATTGACTACTTTTGACCACCCATCCTTATATTTTCCCCTTCCCAAACCTCAATTCTCCTTTCAATTCTCCAAGAAGGACACTCAATATACAACTTCACTTTACTTCGTGCCTCGTACTAAGAATAAGCCATATTTGATCCTTTCGGGCCTAGCCACTTCTCAGTATTCCCCAATTGATACCCTTCATCTTCGAACTTCCATCTGTGAGCTCCCAGCTACTCTCACCACAACTGCTCCCATGAATACGCCCTATGCCATCTCATCACACCCATTCACCTCCCATTCACCACCCACCTGCACCTTCTCCTAATCGTAGCCAACGTGAAATTTTCCATGGGTACATCAATTAACAACGAATAGGCTCATGACCACGAATAAGCTTATTTCGACCCAACTTGTACTGGGTATCGCAGACCGCAATCTCCTGCCATGACAAATAAACCGCAGTACATTGATGGAGGTTACCAGGGGATGTTGGTTCAAGTAAATGGCCGCAAAATCCACATAGTTAGTGACCGCATATGCGTGCATTTCCAGACCAATTTCCATTTTGCGATTTCCATTTTTCATCTCCAAAACCTGTTGCTTCCTTATCTTGGTGGTTGTTGTCGTATATTACTGGCAATTGCTTGATATAAACATCGAAAGATCACAAGCAAACAAGCGAACAAGCAAAAAATGCTCATTGAAGAATCCTACCACGACGTGGTCACCTCATACGGTACCACCATGAGACTATTCACGTTCCACCCAAAGATCCCCAGTTATCCAAAGGCTAGATTCCCTGGTGTAATCGTATACAGTGAGATATACCAGGTTACCGGACCAGTTGCCAGATTTGCCAAGGATATCGCAGGACAAGGATACATCGTTGTTTGTCCGTCAATTTACCACAACTTCGAATCGTTCGAGCCATTGGCATACGATGTCGAAGGCACTGACAAGGGTAACCACTACAAGATCGCCAAAGAATTGCAATCTTACGATGAAGATAATGTTCTTTCAATTGAATATTTGCTTTCTCTTCCAACATGCAATGGAAAGTTGGGTGCCACAGGTATGTGTCTTGGAGGACATTTAGCATTCCGTGCTGCAATTGACAACAGAGTCACTGCTAGTGTATGTTTCTTCCCCACTGATATCCATTCTCATTCTTTGGCTGCAGGGGAAAACGATGATACTCTCATCAGATCAGTTGGAATCAAAGGTGAGACAATCTTGATCTTTGGTTGTAAGGATAACCATGTTCCTTTGGAAGGACGTGATTTAATCAGGTCGACCTTGCGTAAAGCGGGTGTTGATATGACTTTCTTGGAGGTGAACGATGCTCAGCATGCATTCATTAGGGATGAGTTGAGCAAGGGAAGATACGACCCTGCTTTGACCAAGACGTGCATGGAATGGTTGTTTGAGTTATTTGAGAGGAAGTTGAAGTTAGATTATGGGGATCATGACGGGAAGGTGCAAGTGATAGAGAATATTTGTTAAGGGACCGTTAGGAGCAAGGGAGAATGGGAGATGAGTGTTAAGGGTAGCCCGAAGACAATCAAGTAGAACCTGAAGAGTATTTCCAAGAATTAAGGTATGAACTGCGTGGATGTGTAGCTAGCAAACTAAAAAGCTAGCTATCTGTGTATGAACGCGATTTCCAAACACTTCCGAGACCCTTCATTAGCCACAAGAGGAATACTACTTTACTCCGTATGGCTGCAAAATGTGACTGCAAAAAGCGACTGCAAAAAATGACTGCAAACTCACTTTCAACTCCAACTCCATTCTCAACTCACGAACACCTCGAAATATCAATTAAATAAACAAATTCAACTAGTCAGCATAAATGTAAATGATCAATCTGCAATGTTTGATTTTAACTAAACATTCTACCGGATTCCCCAATCCTGTCCCACTAGCCCTCCCACCTTATACTTGGCTCATCCCAAATTGAACACCACACGCACTTGAAAAAAATGGTGAAAAAAAATATTCAACCAACGTATAAACTATTTACCACCTCTACTCTCCATACAAGCTATACACGATGAGACCAATCAAGTTGATGGGACATGAGCGTTCCTTAACTCAAGTCAAATATAATAGAGAAGGAGATTTACTTTTCACAGTCTCAAAGGATTCTTCCGCGTGTATTTGGTACTCATCTAACGGTGAAAGACTAGGCACCTTGGAAGGTCATAAGGGTACCATTTGGTCTATTGATGTTGATCCAGAAACCCATTTATGTGTGACTGGTTCCGCCGATATGTCTTTCAAATTATGGAAGGTTCAAACTGGTGAATGCATTTTCACCTGGGATTCTCCATCTCCATGTAGAAGAGTTCAGTTCTCCTCAGATGGTTCAAAAATCTTAGCTGTCCATGATCAAGTGATGGGTCATTGCGGTAGTATTTCCGTATATAACGTGAATCATGACGAAAACACTTTACTGCAACAAGACTCCAAGCCAATTCTTGTGATTGAAACTCCAAAGGGAGAAAGTAAATCTACAGTGGCAGGCTGGACTTCAGATGACAAATATATCATTGCTGGTTTAGAGAATGGATATGTCTCTAAATACGACTCCACTACCGGTGAATTACTCAAAACTTTACAAGCACACGGTATTCATACTGAAGAAGAAAGAGTGGCAATCACTGACATACAATTTGCCCCAGAAGATAAGAGTTATTTCATCACTTCTTCAAAAGATAGATGTGCGGTATTAATCGATGTTGATACCTTTGAAATCTTGAAAGTATACAAAGCAGATGCTCCTATGAACTCTGCTGCTATAACTGCAGCCAAAGACTTTGTTATCTTGGGAGGTGGTCAAGAAGCTAGAAATGTAACCACAACTGCGGAATCACAAGGTAAGTTTGAAGCCAGATTCTATCATAAAATATTCGAAGATGAAATCGGCCGTGTTAAAGGTCATTTCGGTCCTTTGAATACCGTGGCCGTCCACCCAGACGGTACCGGATACAGTAGTGGAGGAGAAGATGGTTTCATCAGAGTTCATGCCTTTGACAAATCCTACTTTGAATTTCTCTTTGATGCTGAGAGATCTGAAAGAGCTGCTGCCACAGGCACCATCTAAAAAGCTTCACGAAAAGGTGTATCGTTCCATGTTTATGCGAAAGAGAAGTTGAAGGACTCGAGAAACAAAGCATCCATCTAGAACAAACTTTCCAACACATTTTGTTGTCTTTCTCGGTTCTTTCTTGTATACTATTATTCTTCAATAAAAGTGTTTATATCACATATAGTGTTTTGAAGTAGCGGTAATGTAGGACGACGCGACGGCCAACATCCTACTCGTTGAGTCACCGACTAGCTCACTTGGTAAGTGGGGTGCCATCTTGACCCGTATGTCCTCTTGACGCGCTTACGTTACAATAAGGACTATCTTAGTCAGATTCTCGTTTTTATCATCAACAGGTTACGAGTACCTTGGATTATTCTGGAACCTACTAGTTGCAAATTCTGAAGTCACCAACCTTATTCCTCATGATTATATAGATATAAATACTGGCTCGAAGTCCTATGGAATTCAGAATACTTAATTACAATATCAAGACACCCTAATAGGAATATACTTACAAATATGCTCGATTATCAACAATATTCACCATTCGCTCAACCAACTATTCTAGTTGACAACTTGTTTGTTCCATACAATAGACAAGCAGCCTATGAAAGGCAGCTTGAATCTCAAAGGCAATACGAAGCCCAGATGCAAAGAGATGCTCAAAGACAAAGAACAATCCAACGACTATATGAGTTACAAGAACAACGCGAAGCTCAAAGATGCCATGCTCAGAGACAAAGAGAAGCAGAACGGCAATACGCCCTCCAGAAGCAACGTGAAGCTCAAAGAGTCAACAAGATTCAAGAACAAAGGGAGGCTGCTCAAAGACAACTTGAACGTCAAAAACAACTTGAACTTCAAAGGCAACGTGAACTTCAAAGAGTACAAAGAAAAGTCCCACCAATTGTTAGACAAGTTGAAAACGATCAAGTTTTCCAATTCCAAGTAATTAAGCAAGTTGGTGGCTTTGATAGCTATGAAATTAGAGTGGTTAAGAAATCCGGAAAGGTTTATTTGAAGATCGTTTCTGAGCCTGATAACTTTGCCGAGTTCTTCCAATTGAACAACAAGGTGCTTGATGTTGGAAATGTCGATTGGAAATGGATCAAGAAAGACAATGTTTTAGTTGTGAATATTCCAAAGCTCAACGACGAGGGAGTTGAAGACAAACATTCTATGAGACTTGCCAAACACCATCAAAGATCACAGAGAAGAAAGGAGAAGAAAGCAAAAGCTCAGTCACAAGAAACCTCTTTGACAAATATTCAAGCAGAACCTGTTGATGAGTCTGCTATCACATCTTCATCTACTGAGTCTGACTTTGAAAGTCCAGTGGGTTCAGAGGCTGAAGCTAATGAATTTAAAATCAGTCCAGCAGTGAAGGAACAGGCCCATAGAAAGCTCTCTATGGAAGAAGTGGAGGATGAAGAGTCCATCTTTTACCGTAAGCAACTATCTTCTCCAATTCCTAGATCTATAATAGAGTAGGAACTCAGAATTTGATACAATTACGAAACAATATGATGCAATAAACTATATAACGAATAAAGAACACTAATTAGAATAGAACAATGTAGAATGTCTTCGATATTACGTCAAAGATTGTCCATGTAATTAGGCGACATTTAGCCGTTAGACAAAATAATATACTGCGGTATGGGGTGCAACTGAATACCAAAAATGTCTCTGATAAGAAGAGATCATATAACGAGCAAGTGAAATTTAGGAAGATTAACATAGTTGACGCGTTCACAGATAGCCATGGCACCTACAGGACGTAGTAATATCATAAATGAACTAGGTTCAGGATCAGAGAATGATCAAGTTGAAGATTTCATCGAGGGCGGTTTTATAATCGATGATCCTGATGTCAAACTGAGACGCAGAAGAAAGCCAAAGGCAGTTAGCTATAGAGAAGATTCAGAAGACGAAGATGCTGAAGAAGACTTCGTCAATGTGAAAACACCTGTGAAAAGATCAAGAACGAGCTCTTCACTTACTACTACACGTCTGAAGAAAGCAAAGAAGGAAGAAGGAGATGCGGAATTCACGTTAACAATCACTGAAGGCAACGGAGAGGAGGACGATGATGAAGATGATCTTGCATTAGTTGGTGAGTATGAAGCATCGAGAAATGGTTCCTCTTCCTTCCAGGCGATCAATATATCTGATGAAGAGGTAGAGTTAGACGCGTCTTCGCTCACTCCTAATGCAAAAGCGGGTGCTGCTAAGAAGAAAAGAGCTCCTAAGAAGAAGAAGGTGCCAAAGGTGAAGATTCCATATTTCACAAGGACAACAAATAAGCTATATGAGCATCATCCTGAGTTAAAGGACGTGTTTCCTTACTTACAGTCCTTACCTGGTATTACTCCTGAAAAGACAGAGCATCCACCTGGAATGACCATTAAACTTTTGCCGTTTCAACTTGAAGGTCTAAACTGGCTTATCAAACAAGAAGATGGTGAATTCAACGGTGGCATCTTAGCAGACGAGATGGGAATGGGTAAAACGATTCAAACAATTGGTTTGTTCATGCGAGATCTCACAAAACGTCCTAATTTGGTTATTGGCCCCACAGTTGCCTTGATGCAATGGAAGAATGAAATTGAGAAGCACACAGTAGCTGGAAGCTTGAAAGTGCTATTATTCCACGGAAGTAATAGAGCAACAACGGCAAAAGAATTGGAACAATATGATGTGATTCTAACTTCGTACTCTGTCTTGGAGTCAGCGTACCGTAAAGAGACAAAAGGGTTCAAGAGGAAAGCTGGTATTGTCAAAGAAAAGTCACCACTCCACGAATTAAAATTCTATAGAGTTATTTTGGATGAAGCACATAATATTAAAGATAAAGCTTCAGGGACTGCAAAGGCAGCCAATAATCTTAGAACTGAGAAGAGATGGTGTCTTACAGGTACCCCATTGCAAAACAGAATCGGGGAGATATATTCTTTACTACGGTTTATGAAGATTGAACCTTTCAATTTGTACTTCTGTACCAAATGTGATTGCACGAACGAGAACTGGAGCTTTTCAAATTGGAGAAACTGTGACAAATGTGGACATTCCCCTATGCTCCACACCAGTTTCTTCAATCATTTCTTGCTCAAGAATATTCAGAAATTTGGTATTGAAGGAGATGGATTAACGAGTTTTGAGCATCTTAGATTGTTATTGGACAATCTCATGTTGAGAAGAACCAAGATTGAACGGGCAGATGATTTAGGATTACCTCCACGAGTGGTTGAAATCAGAAAGGATCGCTTTAATGAAGAGGAGAAGGACTTGTACACTTCATTGTATAGTGATTCCAAGCGTAAGTTCAACTCATACGTTGCCGAAGGTGTGGTTCTCAGTAATTTTGCAAACATCTTTACTTTAATTACTAGAATGAGACAACTTGCTGATCATCCTGATTTGGTATTGAAGAGAGTTGGATCAAATGCGATTTCGCAAGATGTTGAGGGAGCTATTATATGTCAACTATGTGATGATGAATCGGAAGAACCGATTGAATCGAAGTGCCACCACCGATTTTGCAGAATGTGTATTCTGGAATATATGGAATCATACGGAGGAGATGAAAATTCATTGGAGTGCCCCGTATGCCATATTGGGTTATCGATTGATTTACAACAGCCTGCAATTGAAGTGGATGAAGTGATGTTCAGTAAGGCATCGATTGTTAATCGTATTACTAGGGGTGCCCATGGCGGTGAGTGGAGATCTTCTACTAAGATTGAAGCATTAGTTGAGGAATTATACAAATTGAGATCGGATCGCCATACTATCAAATCTATTGTATTTTCCCAATTCACCTCGATGCTAGAGCTTATTGAATGGAGGTTGAAGAGAGCTGGGTTTCAAACTGCAAAATTACAAGGTACGATGTCACCGCAACAGCGAGATAACACTATTAAATATTTTATGGAAAATACCGAAGTTGAAGTGTTTTTGGTTTCGTTGAAAGCTGGTGGTGTAGCCTTGAATTTATGCGAAGCATCGCAAGTCTTCCTTATGGATCCATGGTGGAACCCAAGTGTGGAATGGCAATCTATGGACCGAGTTCATAGAATTGGGCAAAAAAGGCCGATTAGGATCACCAGATTTTGCATAGAAGACAGTATTGAGCTGAAGATTATTGAGTTGCAGGAGAAGAAAGCAAATATGATTCATGCTACAATCAATGGTGATGATACAGCGATCAACAAGCTTACGACCGATGACTTACAGTTTTTATTTATGAATTGATTGACATTTACACATAGTATGTGGTGAATGGTAATGACACAAGCGAGCGATATCAAGTATGCTCAGCATGATTTTAATTGTATGACTGGGTGAGACCAGACTCCAGCGATACAAGTACAATAAATATTAGTATAAGCTTTTAAGTAGCACACTCTGCGAGACAGACCCCAGGAAGAAGAGCCAAAATGTCGGGAGAGACCCATCTTCCTAGATAGGGATAGACTACAAGCCAACCATGCACACAATCTTTAGTTAGTCTCTAGGCAATCTCCAGATAATCAGATAATCAGAAAATCACCAAGAATCGCCAACTCCCACCTCCCATCCCATCCACCCCACTCAGAACAGCTGCCATCGATGACTCATAGATTAAGGCAAAAGGACCAAAAGAACAAAAAGACTCACTGTTTAGCATGCAGTCCAGCGACGAATCCGGGCCTGTTTTTCACTTATTCTTCGAGGGGCTGATACAGAAGCACTTGAAAGATTGATATTTAATCCCACCATCTGTGTGTCCAATTCGAGTTGACACTTTTCCTTAAGCAAAATGTCAGAGTTCTGGATTAACTATTTGGATAACCCCACGATATCCGTGTTGCCCCATGACTTCTTGAAACCAACTAATGATGAGTCTGTCGAGGCCAAAGAAGTTGTTGCATTACCTGCAGCTTCACATTCATTCACCTTTGGTTTGGCTGTTTTTGCTGCTATAGTTTATAGGTTGACTGGAGATGAGGATATCGTGATTGCAACCGACGATGGTTCCAATGAATTCATAATCAAATTGAATATGACCCCCGCGTTGTCCTTCGCTGACTTGTTGTCAAACGTCGATGAGGAATACCAGAGCAATGCTGCAAAGGTAGATTATACCTCCTTGAATGAAGTTGCTGAGGCAATCAAGAAATCTAAATCCTTGGAGACTTATCCTGCTTTATTCAGATTATCGTACGAACACGGTTCAAACAAACAACAGTTGGAAACTACTGTTCCTGGATCCACTCGTGATTTGGCAGTTTTCGTCAATGCTAAAGATATCACTATCTACTATAACTCTTTATTGTACAGACAAGAGAGAATCTCTGTTTTGGGAGAGCAATTCTTCAAGTATTTCACTGCGGTCTCCGACGACTCAACTATCTCAATAACCAAGGTGAGTTTATTAACAGAATTGCAAACTAAGAACTTACCTGACCCAACCTTAGATTTAGATTGGTCTGGTTTCAGAGGTGCAATCCAAGATATATTCGCCGCCAATGCAGAGGCTCATCCAGAAAGAGCCTGTGTAATTGAAACCAAGTCTTTCTTAGATCCTACTTCCAAGACCCGTTCCTTTAACTACAAGCAAATCAACCAAGCCTCCAATATCGTTGGTAACTACTTGAAAGAAACTGGTATTAAGAAAGGTGACATTGTCATGATCTACTCATATCGTGGTGTTGATTTGATGGTTGCTGTAATGGGGATCTTGAAAGCTGGAGCTACTTTCTCTGTCATTGATCCTGCTTATCCACCTGCAAGACAAAATATTTACCTTTCTGTAGCGAAACCAAGAGGTTTGATTATCTTGGAGAAAGCTGGTACTTTGGACTCGTTGGTTATTGACTTTATCAAGGATGAATTGGACGTAGTCACTCATATCCCACAATTGAGAATTAATGATGACGGCTCCTTGGTCGGTGGTATCACTGAAGGTACTTCAGATTGCCTCAAAAACTACCAATCCTTCAAGGACAAGCCAACTGGCGTCAAGGTTGGACCTGATTCTAACCCAACTTTATCTTTCACCTCCGGTTCTGAAGGTCTTCCAAAGGGTGTCCTTGGTCGTCACTATTCCTTGGCCTATTACTTCCCGTGGATGTCCAAGAAATTTGGCTTATCGCATACTGACAAGTTTACAATGTTGTCTGGAATTGCTCATGATCCTATTCAAAGAGATATGTTCACTCCATTGTTCTTGGGTGCTCAGTTATTAGTGCCAACTGCTGATGATATTGGGACACCTGGCAAATTGGCTGACTGGATGGCCGAGTATGGTGCTACCGTTACCCACTTAACACCTGCAATGGGTCAATTGTTAAATGCACAAGCTTCCACTGCTTTCCCAACTTTGCATCATGCTTTCTTTGTTGGTGATATCTTAACCAAGAGAGATTGTTTGAGACTACAAACATTGGCCGAAAATGTAACAATCGTGAATATGTACGGTACTACTGAAACCCAGAGATCGGTATCCTTCTTTGAAATTAAATCTCGCTCTGATGATCCAACATATTTGAAAAATTTGAAGGATGTCATGCCAGCAGGTACAGGTATGTACAACTGTCAATTGTTGGTTGTCAATAGAAATGATACTTCCCAAACATGTGGTGTCGGAGAAGTCGGTGAAATTTATGTCAGAGCTGCTGGTTTAGCCGAAGGTTACCGTGGATTACCTGACTTGAATAAGGAAAAGTTCATTAATAACTGGTACGTTGACGCCAGTGAATGGACCAAGAACGATGAAGCAAATAAGAAAGAATCTGAAACATGGAGACAAGATGGCTGGTTTGGTCCAAGAGATAGAATGTACAGGACTGGTGACTTAGGTCGTTATTTACCTGATGGGAATGTCGAGTGTTGCGGAAGGGCAGATGATCAAGTCAAGATTAGAGGTTTCAGAATCGAATTGGGTGAGATTGATACTCATTTGTCTCAACATCATTTAGTTAGAGAAAACACTACCTTGGTCAGAAAGGACAAGCATGGTGAACCAACTTTAATTTCCTTCATCGTTGCCAAAGATTCGCTAGAATTAGAGAAGCTCACTTCAGTTGTTGATGAATCAGTCAAGGATCCAGTCGTTTCTGGTCTTGTTGCGTATAGGAACTTGATTAAGGATATCAAGGTTTATTTAAGAAAGAGATTGGCCTCATATGCAATTCCTACTATTATTGTTCCATTATCGAACTTACCTTTGAACCCCAACGGAAAAGTTGATAAGCCTAAATTGCCATTCCCTTCATCGGAGCAATTGGCTCAAGTATCTACCTTGATCGCCCAGGACCAAAGTGAAGAATCCAGTGAAGAGTTATTAACTCCATTGGAAGCACAAATTCGAGACTTGTGGTTTGAAGTCTTGCCTAACAGACCTGCTTCGATTGTGAAATCCGATTCCTTCTTTGACTTGGGCGGTCACTCTATTTTGGGTACCCGAATGATTTTTGAGTTGAGAAAGAAGATAGGGGTTGATGTTCCGTTGGGTGTGATCTTCAAGAGTCCTACAGTGGAATCTTTTGCCCTTGCAGTTGAAAAATGTGCTAGTGGTAACAAGACAGAAGAGTCCATTAAGGAGTCACCATCTGAATCATCGCATGCCAACTATGCGAAGGATGCACAAGTGTTAACTGAATCATCTTTGGCTACAAAATACCCTTCTTTAGCCAAGTTAGATGATACAAAAACCATTAATGTATTTGTTACAGGGGTAACTGGATTTTTGGGTGCCTTCATCGTACGTGATTTATTGCAAGCACGTAAGTCTAGATCCTTTAAGATATATGCTCATGTTAGAGCTTCTTCCAAGCAGGCCGGTTTAGATAGAATCCGAAAAGCTGGTAAAACATATGGAATCTGGCAAGAAGAATGGGTGAATCAAATTGAAGTTGTTTTGGGTGACTTATCCACTGAAAAGTTTGGTTTAAGTGAGGAAGTTTGGACCGAATTGACAAATACTGTTGATGTAATCATTCATAACGGTGCCTTTGTTCACTGGATCTATCCATATTCTCAATTGAGAGATGCCAACGTTATCGGAACTGTTAATGTTCTTAACATGTGTGCCACTGGTAAGGCAAAGTACTTCTCATTCGTCTCTTCAACTTCCTCCATCGATACTGTATACTTCACCAAACTTTCTGATAAGCTAATTGGTGACGGGAAGGAAGGTGTCCCAGAGTCGGACGACTTGCAAGGTTCTGCTCAAGGCTTAGGGACTGGATACGGTCAATCTAAATGGGCCTCAGAATATATTATCAGACAAGCTGGTTCCAGAGGTTTGAGAGGTTGTATCACAAGACCAGGTTACGTGACAGGATTTAGTGAAACTGGAGCTTCCAATACAGATGATTTCTTGTTAAGAATGTTGAAGAGTGGTATTGAGATTGGTACCTTCCCTGACATTGTTAACAACGTAAACATGGTTCCAGTAGATCACGTTGCCCGTATCGTTGTGGCAACAGCATTGCATCCACCAACTCATAGCGAGTTGGCAGTTGCACATGTCACTGGACACCCAAGAATCAAGTTCAACGAGTTCTTGAGTGGTTTAAATAGGTTTGGATACCAGGTTGAACGCCAAGATTACTCAGACTGGAAGAAGCAGTTGGAAAAGACTGTGTCAGAAGGTGGTAATTCTTCATTATTCCCATTGTTACATTATGTATTGGACGATTTACCACAGGATACTAAATCGCCTGAATTAGATGATTCAAATGCTGTCAAGTCTTTGAAGCTGGATTCAAAATGGACTGGTCTTGACTTCAGTGCTGGTAAGGGAGTTGATTCTAAGCAATTAGCGATTTACGTTAGTTACTTGATCAAAACTGGCTTCTTGGAAGCCCCTACTCAAAAAGGTTTGGAAGCCTTGCCAGAAATTAAATTGAGTGAAGAGACTTTACGTTTGATTGGCAGTGGTGCTAGTGGCCGTGCATCTGCAGCCTCATGATTGAGTTGTATAGCTGTAAATACTGTAAAATATTACATACGAGCGAAGATAGATGATTATGAGGATTTGCGAGAGAATTGTAGTAGAAGGTGGTAGCATGTAATTTGAAGGTTGGGAGAGTCGAAGACGAAGCTGCAGATGCATAAGAGGAGTGAATAGAGTAAGTAAACAGTATCAAGATTTTGAAGTCGTTTCATCACGAAGCAAAGGTAATAGAAATTTGTCCTACGATTACTATTATACGACCTTTGAGCGAAATTCAGGGCCTGGTCCCACCGCTTTGACATTCTTTCCTGGAGTCATCCGTACAGTAATTGAAGAATTTTGTTCTATGCCTATGTAAACTATAACCTCTTCGTGATATTCTCTGCGGCCCTTCATCAGAAGCCAATTGTTCAATCTTCAATAGTAGGAGTCAAACAACCACATATACTTTTAAAGAAGGTAGCCCCTTGATACGGCATCCTACACTAGACCATTCACTGTCGCAGGCATTATATGCTCGTGACATCTCTCGTTTTGGGTGGACGTGATCTAAGAATGGTGTTGCCTAGTGAGGCACGGCAGAAGCAACTATTTATACAATAGGGGAAATTTTGCTAGGTATGACCACCACCAATTACAATAACCTCCCGGTTGTCTACCCTAAAATTCCTTCGACTACCCAAGTCAATGCGACTTGTCAATGCGACGGACGACCGCCTGGTTGTGTTCGTTACAGTAGAAGCACAGCATCAGTAGGAAGGCTTACGCACTGATCTAGAATTTTTCGAGATTGGTACAGTCGCTTGGCGAGTATGAAAATCATTTGCATTTCCTGAAGTGCTAACAATATACACGACAAGCGTCCGAGACAATCCGTACCCCACGTACATACAATGGATCGAGGCTTTATGGAGCAAGTGAATGGTCGTGGTGAAGGTGCCGGCGTGGCCAAAAAATCTTCAGATACTGACGATTTGTTTGACTTTGATGAGTATTTAAGCAGTGGTGATTCTGCAGAAGGCGACAACAAAGTGGGATACCCCGGTGTCCAGGAAACTGATAAATATCGAGGATACTCAAGTCTGCGGTATAAAGAAGGCGTGGACAATAGAGATCAACACGAAAGCATTAGCTCTCAAAGTGGTATCAGAAGCCACAGTCAAGATCAATTAGAAGGCATTGCCTTAAGTGATAATCGAGACAACAAGGGAAACATTGAGACTAAGGAAGAAAGGCAAGATAAGAGCAACCAAGATCAGCAGGATAACCTCTACCAAGAATATTCCGCAACCCAGTTAACGAAACAATCCAGTACTGAGATCAACTTCGACACAACCAACTTCAATATTTACACTCCGATCAATACCAGTACTTCCTCACTACCCAATTTCAAAATAGAAAGTTCATCACCGGAACCGATCCCTAGTGATTATTTTCCCATAGCACTGAAAGTAATGAGTCCCACACCGTCCCGAGACTCATCCGTCACGAACTTCAACCCTATGCTCAGTGTTGGAAACTTCAGTTCCAATAATGGGTCCAACAACCTCTTCATGAGGAAAAGGCCAAGTCCCCAGGACAAAGAAGCTCACATGCATATGAGAAGACCTAGCTCTCAGGATAAAGAAGTCAGCATACACATTTCAAGTCCCAAGACCCCAATTAGAAGTCTCTCTGGTGGCAATGGAGCCATACCCGTGCTTAGCTTTCAAGCGCAACAAAGAAACCCTTTGTCATCTCCTATCAAAATATACAATACAGAGAGAGAACATGGGCTGCTTCCGACGACTTCAGATGGAGCCCCCAACTCTACTTTAGGGTCATCGTTGAATTTGAGCGGAAAAGCATTCATGGTTACAACCAGCGAAGTGGATAGTAAACGATTGGTTGACCAATTCTATAATTCAATCAATGAGCCATCAATTAGTCTGTCTTCTAGTGTTTCAGATCTCAAACCCCACAGCATTGTCAGTAACAACAATATTATCAACATAAGCAACATAAGCAACATCAGCAACATCAGCAATGTTAGCAATGTTAGCAGTATGAACAATACGAGTAGTATTGCCAACAACGTTTCCATGGATTCAGGAAGAAAGTACATGCCACCGCAGGCGGAAAAGTATACTGATTTCGAAGATGATAGTTACGCAGAAGAATCCAGGTTTCGAAGCCGTCGGGATTTGACAGACGAAGAGTTCACAGCGATAGTAGATGCTGGTGGATTCAATTTCAATGTTAGCACGCGTGCTTCTGAGGATGAAGAATTGACCAGTTACCTCTTGAATATCGATGGTATAGCTGAAGAGATGAGGAAAAATGGGGGATACTTTAGAAATAAGATGTTCCTTGGAAATCCAGCTACAGCTTCAGCTTTGGCAGCTGCAGCAAATGCCAATCTTTCAGGAAGAGTTGACGCAGTTGGAAGTATCCAAATGTTGAGTCAAATCGTAGAATCGTTGGGGGACAACTTACGCTATAGAGATGAACCCGCGAAATTAAAGCAATTGCCGGTACAACTTCAAAGATCACAGCATATCGATCAATTGACTTCGAGCGTTCAGGATACCGCATCATTGGTTGAACTTAACCTGTTATCCAAATATCTCAGTACAATGCATGAGTCGACAAATAAACTAAGAGATGAGTTAGTTCGGAATCGAGAAACGATGAGAGTCAAATATCGGTCTGAGATCAGTGATAATGTCACTACATTGAATGAATTGCTAGATGATTTGAATGTACTTGAACTGAGACTCAACCTGGTAAAGAATCGCATTAATGATGATAAGGCGATAATGTCACTTGAAATGATTGAAAAGTTGGAGTTGTTGGAGTTTATTGAAACGAAGTTCCAGGAGCACTCGAAGAAGGTCAAGAATCGGCGATACAAGCAGTTGAGTATAATATTGGGGGTTCTTATTGTTGTTGCTCTTGTTTATTTCGGGGTGAGATAGGGGAACCCTTCCACGGTGAAAGACCTAGGACAGTTTGTTTAGGTGACAAGTGCTATGAGAGAAACTTTCAGATAAGATTATGGAGAAACAGGTCCAGATATAAGATTACTGAGAGAAGCTTTCAGATAAGATTATGGAGAAATAGGTCCAGATATAAGATTACCTGAGAAGCTGCCTGGTTTAGAATCACTAGAATTGGGCGTGGGCGTGGGCGTGGGCGTGCTTGAAGGAGATAAGAGAACAAGCCTCTTTGATTGCTGGAGTTGAAAGATAACAGTGAACTTCTGACAATGCGATATCCCGCGAGAGTAAGACTTTGCGAGATCAGTGTTCGCGAGAAGATATAAGATAGACTGTGTCTAAGTCTCCGGAAGAGGCATTTGAGAAACTTTAGAGCGGTTGTGGAGAGTACAATACCAGCGATACTAAAATGACATTAGTACACAATCAAACCAAACTCCAACGGCCTTGCGTGGCTTCATTACTGTAGAACCCAAGTGACCAAAAGGTTATGTTGTTAAATGCCATGGTATGTCTCAACGTATGATGCCACCTTGTGTGCTTATTATGTGCTGTCTAACCATGGCTACGTCTACTTAGTATTACAGTTGATTGAGCAAGACCATATTGCGCCTATATATGTCACATACTTTATGGCACAATGCCACGATCCATTGATGTCATTCAGCCTGCCTTGGACCATCAGTAAAGGTAGAAAAATGTCCGTTGGGAATGGCCGATCAACGTCGGAGTGTCGATGATGGCAACCTGCCGGCATCTTTCCCACCAACGATCACCAATCACACTAAAAAATCACCCTGGCATGGAAGCATCTCCTTTTCCGCAATTACGAAGCTCATACTGTTGAATTTTTTAGAATGCACGAATGCTAAAGAAATACCGTTATTCTCTCTCTGTAATTTGTTCCTTACACTAAGAGCGAAGAGAAGGAATTAGCCTTTAATCATGCCCGAAGACCTGTCCAGAGGCTCATAGAGATGGCGTGCGAAAGCACGAGTCAAGCAAGACTTAGCGCGGGCCGCACCCACTCGTCTCCAAGGGACATTCGCCTAACAATACCTCTATTCCGCTTCCCATATCTATTGAACAGCCTGCTGCCCTAAATCGCTTCCCACTCCTAAACCCTATTGCCCCAAATCGCAACTCTAAGTCACTAGCCCGTTGTTTCTTTTTGCCTGCTCACCCGATAACGACACAGTTACATATTGTTCTATGTACTGAGGTTTGGGTGGTGGGCCTCTTCGCCTTGTTCTAAGATTTTTCACCGGTCATTTCCTTGGATGATGGAGATGAGTTGGGGACGGAAGTGCCCATATGCGTGGATAAATTAAAGAAATTGGTGTAATAAAGGTGGTGAGATAAGCGGAGGGGTGTACAGACAGCCAGTGCCCATCCAATGTTCAGCGAGCACCGTGCCATACACCTGCCACCAACTCCCTTCTGATCACCACCCACCCATCTCCCAATAACTCCTTCCTGATCACCAACCCCGCCTGCCTCCCATTATGTCTCATCCCAATGCCTCTCCCACCTCTTCTCCATGTACCCTTCCACTCCCACCCACCTCCGCTATTATCCCAAAAAGAAATTCTCCTCTACGAACCGTACTGGCCAACGTTCTCTTCACCAGAACGCCCCAATCACTCTAAAATTACCCAAAGTCGCTCTAACGTCTCTCCCCCCCTAATGTGCAGTGGTGGTGGACCAGATCGTTGTACGTTACTAAGAATTTTATTGGTGTGCAACGGTGGTGGTGTTAATTCCAAGTTCTTTTTTTTTGTCTTCCCTGGATTTTTGGGAGTTGAAAATATCTTTAATATAACCTTCACTTCACTAGCTCTTCACCTTTTGCTGATACTGTCTGATTGCATAACATTGATAACGGATAGATTGGTGGAAGCGACCGCACTACAACAAGACATAAAGAATAAGAAATAAAAACAACTCCCCAGTCACACTCATCGAAAACTCCTCAAAGATCAAAGATAACGAATATATCTCAATTCCAATATAGACCCTTCATCCTAAAACATACCATCACCTATCATGACTGAGCTATTAACAATCTCGTCCTCAAATCAAAACATATCCTCGTTGAACTACACCTCCCTCACAAACTTCGACTCGTTCAAGCACTTGATAACCAGCTTGTTTGAGAGAGGAAATAACGAATCCGATACAAACCACCCCATCATAATCATAAATGACCCTATAAAACCCTCGCCGCCTTCCAAATTAGACCTCTTGTCCTTCGATGACAAAACCTTGCTATTAAAGTACTTCTTCAGTCATTTGAATGTCATCTTCATCGAATCAAGTGAGTTGGATAAGGATGATGCCATCATCAAATTGAACGAAGCAACACAACACATAAACTATTTGATCACGAATAGAATATCCAGAGTGCAAACCTGGACGGGAACGGGAGCTACAAACATCAACGATTCATTATCAATCGATATTCCTTTCATCACAACCATACCAACAATGTCTTGTACTTTAAACAACAATATCAACAAATCAACAAAGACTATATCACATTTAATCCAGTTGAAGGACTTGATAATCCATGAAATTGACTTTAAATCACTTTTGAATAATCATTCAAAGGTTAATTTGTCGAAGTTATGTCACTTGGTTGGCCATTGGTCGTTCCCATCTCACGAATTATCAAACGATGATTTGATCTACTGCGTTTACATTATGTTGCAATATGCATTGGATCAAGTTGATCGAAAGGATCTTGATTTGTACTTCCCAAGCTCAAACGAGTTGTTGGGTTTAGTATTCATGGTAAGAGATGGCTACAAAAGTGGTAATCCTTTCCACAACTTTCGTCATGCTGTTGATGTTGTACATGCATGCTTCCATTTCTTAATTAGATTGCATTGCCTTCCAAAATTTGTACAATTTGAACTCGATCCTGAGGCCGATGAGTTACGCTACGTCAACGATAAAGTCTCTCCGAGCAAGAACGTGACTTTGATAACCTCCCTGAAACAAAAGCGACTGCAAGATTTGACTCCACAGCCACAGTTAAACCAGTTGCAAGTTTTAGGTCTCTTGCTCGCAGCCTTGGGCCATGATGTTGGCCATCCTGGGGTGACGAATGCCTTCATGGTAAAGTATTCTTCCCCAACTTCATTGGTTTATAATGAAAGATCCGTTCTTGAGCTGTTCCACACTTCTGTATTCATCAATAAGATATTGGTGGTCAATTGGCCATCATTGTTAAGCATATCAACTGAAGAGGTTGGAAGCGTCCTGTTACTGCTCAAAGAATTGATCATTACAAGTATATTAGCCACTGACATGGCTGAACACTTTGAATATTTGAACAGATTAAGTATTTTGACAAAGCATCAAGAAGAGTCCTCCAAGGTTAAGCTCTTGTGCTCTTTGCTTATCAAGTGTGCAGACATCTCAAATGTTACGAGACCCCTTAGAGTTTCGTCACAATGGGCAATGGTATTGGCAAGAGAGTTTGATGAAGTTTCCTTGATCGAGAAAAAGATTTCTCAGGATTCCAAAGATGCCTCTGAACACTTCAAAGAAATTAGATACGCTCATGTACCTAGTGATTTGAAACAGGTATTGGAGTTGAATCCAAGTTTGCATAAAGGACAGATATTTTTCATTAATACCTTCGCTGAGAAATTGTTTAAGAACGTGGCGAAATTGTTACCTGATTTGCAATATACCTGTGATATCATCTCTGCTAACAAAGACTTCTGGTTGAAGAGGAGCTGATCATTGAGTTGATTGGGTTGATCTAGGTGTTTGGAACTAGCTGAATTGAGAATATATGATCGAAAGCTAGAGAAGAAAGAACATTCTTGAATAATGATATCTTGCGTTATGATCAGAATTTCCCGACCGGCTTGCTGATACCTTGTCTCGTGATTTTCTTTCTAGCAGTTCAACGTTGGTTGAGTTTAGAATCACACCGATTATTAGCATCACATGAGTTACTGATCTTCCCATTAGCTGCATCCACATCATACCCCATCTCCATAATTTCATTTGTTCATCATTTCTATACCAGCCTCCCGCTCGTTCCATTACCCATTGAATGTCCACCAACCAGCCCATCATTGCACATCTAACCACCCAGCCCATCATTCCACATCTAACTACACTAAAGCTCCATATTTCCTTCGATCCAGGCACATACCTCACTTACTTCATTCAAGCTTCTTTACTTTCTTCTTGTCCTTGTTATTATTGATATAAATAATATTCCTCTCCCTGCTTAATGTATATATGCTTCGCAATAAATGTTATAGAATTGCAAGGCCCATTTGAATGTACTTCCACTAATAATTCACGAACCTCAACCCCTCAGCATTAGATCCCCCAAAAGCACGAACTTCCTCAACACATCAGGCTCATTATATTATTTCAGAGAATTCTTCTACTGCCACGAGACTCATTGTCACAAAGAACCAGACACAGCTAACCAATACCACATAGCAAAAAATCAACCATCTCCTTTAATACTCTATACATCAATTAAACCTCTCCTTTTGAAAATCTACTTTTACCAAATCTACCCCACCATCCAGTTCTTCCGAACCCTAATTATGTACCTTATTCTCTCTCCCTTCCTCTTCCTCTTCCTCCATCCACGCCTATTTTGACAGCACAAGTCCAACGGAAAATCTGAAAAATCTGAAAAATACGACAGGAAAAAAAAACTCATCGAGGCTCCAGTTCAAAAAAACTTCTCATCTCTGAAATAAATCAACAACTACTTTACTTACTCTAAAACTTCATGTTGTAAGAGGTACAGTGTATTTTTTATAATTGAATAGTATTTGAAGCCTATTGTTTAGAAACTATCTCGACCCGTTGTGAAACCTATGAACTCTTCGATGAATTCTCCTAATCCTTACATGGATAGACCTATTATGTTGTCTCCACCTCCTTTGGAACTGCAACAGCAGTATCAGCAGAATCAGCAACAGAATCAACAACAGAACCAGAAACAGAATCAACAACAGAATCAACAACACCCACATAACCAGAGCCAAAACCAAAACCAAAGCCAGCACCAGCAGAACCAACACCAACAGTTTGAATTCAATCTGCTCAATAACCCTTTCCCTGGCTCTAACTCGGGTACCGTCACAAGCTCTGAAATCAACCCGGGTGCAAACTCAAGTTCAAGCCAACTCCATCATGTCGTTCCCCACCATTCCAATGTACAATTGGGTCATGCTGAAAGACAACAAAGTGTTGGTTATAACTTACAGCATGAGTTTGAAACGCTTACTGCTGACTTTGATTTAGACTTGGTTAATAGGGAATCGCTTTCTAATAATAGCCATTATTCTGCGTCGGCTCCACCAATCAGCAATATGGGTCGGACACCTGTTCAAACAAATGCCAATGATATTTCCAATATCACCAATGCCCCATTAACTTCCAGTTTACTTGCCCCATCGTCCTCCAAATACAGTGGATTTGCTACTGATTTGCTTGGCTCGGTATCAACTACTTCCACCCCATTAAATGGTTCCATGAGTACTTCTTTGTTGAATGATCATCACCATAGCAACCTTGGACATGCAATCTCCCCAATTCCTTCTTCTGAGACTCAAAGTTTAGCAACTTTATTGGGCAGAAACAACCAAACTACTTCATCTTTCCTACCACCGTTGAACTCAATCCCTAGCAGAACGCAATCCGTTAATGATTTTTCAAGTATTTTCAACCGTGACCAAAGGCAACAACATATTCCACTCCAACAGGCTCAACTGCAAACGTCCCAAACCTCAAAGTTCTTCCTGGACTTGTTGGTATTTTCTAACTGGATTGAAAACTTGAGTCCACAAGAAACAATGGCAATGATTGATCATTTATGTAATGACTTACCTTTGGATATCTTGCTTACATTCAAGTCTAAGTTAGACAGTCATTTAACGCACCAAGTTCAACCAAAACAGCAGCAACAACAACAACTGAACGACCAGCTGCACCAGCTGCTTGATCAACACTACAACCATCAAAGCAACCAGCAACTGAACCAACAGTACGTTATGTCTCCCTATAATTCCTACTCTCAACACGAATTGTATAACGATATGGAAAATTTGAATTTGAACAAGGGATCTCAGCAGAACCAGTCCCAAACTCAACCACAATTGCATCAACCTAAGCCTAAGCAAAATTTCAGAAACCTTGGGTCTAATCTGTATTTATTTGTTGATTCAAAGACAAGACCTAAATCTGCTGAACCACATTTTAATAACAACAATTTGAGTGCTAAAACATTGAACAACAACTTGAATAATGGTAATGCAAACAGCGGAAACAGCAATAGGTATTCACAAGCTCAGCAACAGCAACTGTTTGAAAGAGCCAGATCGCCTACTTCTCACTTGTTTGAAAAGACCAACTTTTTGCAGTTGGCCGCTGCCAACTCAAATTCACCTTCGATGCACCAACAATATTACAATATCGGTGGTAATTCTGGTAATTCTGGCAACAATTCAAGCTTACAGCAACTGCAACAACAACTGCAACAACAGCTGCAACAACAACTGCAACAACAGCTGCAACAACAACTGCAACAACAACTGCAACAACACCTGCAACAACACCTGCAACAACACCTGCAACAACAACTGCAACAACAACTGCAACAACAACTGCAACAACAACTGCAACAACAACTTCCGGCGAGTCAATGGATTTGACCGCACACACTGCATTAAAGTTGGGTGCTTTGACCACCATCAACTCACGCGTTGCCTTGGATTCCAATAGGAAGCACCCTCATGTTAACACAAATAATGGAAATTCTGGTAATGGGGGCAATAGACTTGTCGCTACGTATGAAGAATCCATTAACAGAACAGGTAACTCCTCTTCGGTGCCTCTCCCAAGAAATGCATCTGGTTTAAACAACCCAAAATCGCCTACCTCTCAACAGTACATGCAGCAGCAACAGCAACAACAGCAGTTAAAATATAAGAAGTTGGGTGCCTGCGGTCCTGTTGGCGGCAGCGGTTTCAATGTTGGCAACATCAACGGTCCAAGCGTTGGTGATTCCAGCGAGCTCCATAAATACTCATCAGATATGTTGAGTAGCATGCATTCGACCAACTCAAGCAGTACATCACTTTCATCAGCATCAAATTCGTCGATGCCCTCAGATGTTAGTAACTTGGAATTACTTAGCAACATTCCAGCATGGTTGAAGTTGTTGCGTTTGCACAAATATACCGATTGCCTTAAAGATACTCCATGGAGGGAATTGATCGAATCCAATAATGATGACTTGGAAGACTTAGGAGTTATTGCCTTGGGTGCTAGAAGAAAGTTACTAAAGGCATTCCAAGTTGTGAAGAAGAACTTGGACTTATAAACCTGTACAAACACCAGACCCTGTTATTTGATATAATGGGTGTAAGAGTATGTAATACAATGTGACATAGATATAGAGATATTGTAGTTACTCCTTGGCGGGTAGTCTGGGCATTACTGAAGGGTGATTGTGAGGGCAGTGGCAGTAGCTGAAACTCTAAGCACTTTCACCACTGAAATCTGCAAGTGCTTAAATTGCTTGTAACTACAACTACTGTTACCACTACTATTTCTTCCATTACTATTACTTCTACGACCACCGCTAGCACTACCACCGCCTCTACTGATATTATCATTAATATTATTATTATTATCATGTACTTAAACTAAACATATACACAACAGTGTACCTCTTTACTAAACAATGACACAGCATGAGTTTGTCTTCTTTGCTTGCTTATAAAACATTCTAGATGAACTTGATAAAGCTTCCGACTTATCAACTAACGAGTCCAACTTTTCCCCTCTCTGCAAGACGGATTCTATGGTCTTGTGCAAGACGATTTTAGTCTCATCCAACTCCTGTTGAACCTTCATTATGGAATCAGCCTGCGATGGGTCTTGATACTTCTTAATGTACTGTTCTAAGGTATCATAGCTCAAGCTTGGGTTGGTGGTGGAAATGTTTTGCCATTCAGACAGTGGGTGTAAGGACAAGTATTCTTCCAATACCTTATTGATCAAGGTGTAAACTGGTCTTACTGGATATTCCCTATCTGTGATTATCACACAAGCCAACCCTTCGGATCTCGCGTACGTGTGTCCAACGTAGCTGTTGCCTTCCTCGATACTTTGTCTCTTACCAGCTGCTGTTCGTTGCGATACAGTCTCTGAGAAGAACGTCATGAACTGCGATACGCCAGGTCTTTCGAAGAACGAGAACTGCGACAAGTCTCTGGCCGAGGTGAGTTCAAGCGTCTTCTCGCCGGTGTTTCTCAATATACCAATGTAGTAGATCTTCATCTTGCTTCTCTTCTATGTTGATCTAGATTAGTCTTGCTCTTCTGTCAGTTTATTTTTCTGGTTTCGTTTATGTTTTTTTTAGCATGGCCTTTCACGACTTTCGCCTCGTCTGTTATCTTGAAGTGAATTAGAGGAGCCATTAGCACATCACTTTCATCAGACAATACATGGATAGACCAAGCACACGTACATGTCACGATTTACTGAACAGGTCCCGACGCTAAAGGTGGTGTTATTGGGAGATCTGGGAGTAGGGAAGACTTGTTTGAGATCACAGTACGTTCACCATGTATTTACCAATGCCTACAAGGCAACCATTGGAGGTGATTATTTGACCACCACTGTGAGCTTGCCGAACCCAGCTGGTGGCAAGTCTGGTGCTTCGAAGTCTTCCGGTGATCTTGGTGGCATGAAGTTGACTGCGAATAGCGCTGAAGGTGAGGCTATAGAGAATAGAAAGTCTGACGGTGATAGTCATCTTAATACCATGCTGTCCGTTCGTGGTTCCCATCCTAATAATGGAAATAAGAAGCTGCTTTTTGGTGATAATAATGAGAAACTGACCACTGAATCGTCTGAAGTCACTGTCAAAGCTCGTCAATACAATAGCCCTGATACTGAACCTCAACAACGTTTGGTCAATTTGCAAATATGGGACACGGCCGGGCAGGAAAGGTTCAATTCTATCTCACAAGCATTTTATCGAGGTGCTGATGTGTGTGTGCTTGTATACGACATCACCAACTACGAATCGGTACTTAGTATCAGGGACTGGTTTTCCCGATTTATGGAACACTGTCATGTCGCGAAGCCTGGAGTCATATTAGTCGGTAACAAGACCGACAGAATGCTGGAACGATGTGTCAGCTCTGACGAATTGAAAGATATTCTAACTTCTCATTCAAATCGCTTGAATATCAATGATTATGTGGCAGATTGGCTGGAAGACTTGATCGAGGTGAGTTCTAAGAAATTAGTCATGGTGGACAAAGTTTTCCTAAGAGTTGCACAGGTTGGAGTTACTGCTATCGAAGGCACTCCCACCACTGCTAATAGAAGGATTCAAGGGTTTGATAGTATTGACTTGAGTGCTGGAGCTGTTGCACCTTCTGGTTGTGCTTGTTAGAACTTCCCTTCTGCCGGTCAAAATTGGCTTACACATAGATGTTCTCTTGTTCTCGTCATTTGCACAATTTGACCTAGGGTGACGCCTTATCTTGTTTCACCATGCACCTAGTGCATTAGCCTTTCGCCGGTGGTTTCACTTTCTTCTCTAGCGGTTTTCTTCCTTTTCACATCGTCATTACTTTCCCTTCTTTCACTTCTACAATATCGTTCTTAATAACTTTTCAATCGTGTCTAAGCAATAAATAATTGACAAATATTTACATTTCTGATATTTACAGGTACTTTTGTTTAATCCTTTTGCTCAGTAGAATCAGTAGTGTTGGATTCTGATTCAACTGGTACAGCAGTTTCAATAATTTCGATAACCTCAACTGGTTCAACAACTTCGACAATTTCAACTGCTTCACTAGCATCGAAACCACTTTCAGTTGCTGGTTCTCCAGTTTCCACTTCATCCTCAAACAACTCTTCTTTATAATGTTCAGGATGCTCTTTGAAACAAGTTCTCATGTTTTGGAACTTAGTAATACAGTCAATACCCTTTGGTTCAGTTTCGGAGTAAACGAAACATGAAAAAGCTTCCTTGAACTCTTCGCCACATGGGCCATCTGCCATACCTCCCAAACATGGACAATCCCAGTTAATTTCACCTGTTTCTGGGTTGTATGCTCCAGCTTGGCTGGCTGGAGCAACCTCGCCTTCCTCGGAACCAGCCACTTCTTCCGAATCAGCAGCCCCTTCTGTTGACTGTGGAGTTTCTTCCTTTGTAATCTCAGAAACCTCGCTGGATTCAGCAGATGATTCGTCTGCTTCGTCATCTGCCTCTGCAAACTCTACGGCTTTGGATGATTCATCTTCTTCTTCCTCTTCTTCATCTTCTTCCTCTTCATCTTCATCTTCATCATTTACCGAGGCAGACTTCTTCAACGAAACCTTATAAATGACGATTGGTTCGGCTTCTCTCTTCTTCTGAAGTAAGTAAGCTCCAATAGCCACTGGAATCAACCCAGAAGAAACAAAAAGCAAACGGTTGAAACCATTACTGGTGTTGTAAGATTTGTTGCTGAAGTTTCTTCTAGCAACCTTCTGACTTTGGCGAAGTACGTGGATAGGCCTAATGGTGTTTCTGAACATCTTGGATCTCTTAATAAAGGCTATCGATGTAGTAATGAAAAGTTAAGTTCAATTTGGCATCCAAAATTTGTCAGCTCGAGATTGGTGAGTGAAAAATTTCGAAGCTTTGTGCATCGGAGATACTCAAGGTAGAAAAGTGATGTGAGAAGTACAAATACTTTAGTTCAATTCTAGGGAGTTCGTTCTTCGTGAGTTCGTTGTTCGTAAGTTCGTTGTTCGTTTATTCGTATATACAAGTGTTTCAAAGTAGTTCGTTGTTCGTTTATTCGTATATACAAGTGTTTGAAAGTAGTTCGTCATTCATAAGAAGACCTCCTCTAGTAGGCTAATCTTCTGCGATGGACCAAAAGAGCCTAGTATTGAATTCATTGGTTACTTCCAAGATCTGACATCCTTTGATAAGTCCATCTCGTCGAGGGGCTCAATTATAGGCTCAATCATAGTACTCGACCATGCAACAGATCCAAGCGCAACAAATATTGATAAGATCCCTACCCTTCTCATATACTTCAATGTTGTCTTTGAAAGGTCTGTTTTCTCATCAGCAATTGTATCGACAAAGGCCTTTGCCCCTTTCAACTTACTCATAATAGAGTAAGATCTCGATGTTCTCGGTATCTTAGCATTTTGTATTACAATGTTTGAAAGCTTAGGTACCATGGTTGTGTTCTCTAGTTCTGCTGAAACCGCATATGTATTGCTCATAAAATTGTCAGTCAAGTAGCTGGAACCTAACATCAATACATAATGTAATTATAGTCATGTGATTTGGGTCCAATCGAGACATTTTTGCAGCATGCCATGAACCAAGTGGTTCTTGCCTTGGAAGGGGAGCATCCACATGTTTGAATGTACTTTGAACGTACCCGTGATTTGCTTCTACATTGAGAGACATTTCTTCAAAGTAGCTATACTTCAACTATTATCAGATCGTGTAATACTGCTGTCAAGCTCCATAGCACTTTCAATCAATATAACGCTAATAGGTGAACCTCCGTATTACAGAGGTATTCTGGTGTAATTTAAGGCTTTATACGCTCGAAATACTACCAAGATCAATTTCAGTACGCAATTCAATTGTGTATCTTTCTTTAATTCCATAACAGATTACTCGACAGTGACTACACCAACTCATTTGCTAAAGCGTTGAAAGTATTCATTAGTCAGTTATATATTGTGAAGCTTTTTCACAGATAGTTCATTAAATCTTCAAGCCTTATTGGCATGTACTCAGAATCAATATCCCGAGATACCCACAAGATGTCTTCGTGAATATAACACCAAACCTTATTTCCTGTTGTGAACTCCATTTTATTCAATGTATGGCCCTTTGTGGGGTGGAATTTCCCTGAAACGCTTTGAAATAGTATATTATTAAGGTTGCAATAATCGATTACAACATCCTTGAAAGCGGTCATGAGCTGATAAGCGGGAATCCCATTTACATTTATAACCCCAGGAATACCTTGAGTAACCACCTTCTCTATAGCTGTAACTGGAGGAGCCGACTTTCCAAATAGTGTAGGTAGTTGAATCTGTTCAGCACCATTAAAATACATGATTAGCACGTTAAAATACCAGTTGATTATGGGTGTTATGAGTTCAATATCTTTGCATTCCGCTGACAACCTTGATTTCCAAAATGAGCACCATTTGGAAATATGAGCTTTAACTTCATCTCGTGGTAATCCACGTATAAATATGATCCAGGGATTCATCAATTGGAATTGGAAAATAATGGTTATATCCGTATCCGATATTATTCCTGCTTTGACTATGCAAAGAACCATGTCCAAGCTATTTTCAATATCCTTTGTAAACAGTAGCGTAGATAGAAATTCAATTAAGGACGACTTGAGTGCCTGCGTTAGTTTCTCGTTAAGACTTTGGCCCAAGTACTGACCGAATACTTTGAACCATATTGTGCTCATCTTTTGAAGTTCATCTTGCACGTCTTGGCTCTTGTTGTACCAAAATGAATCAAGATCTTGAATACTTATTAATTTTAGAAATCGTTGGTAGACTTCTAATAATATATCTTTGAAGACTCCGGCTTCGAGAGGCGATAATATCAAAATGTAGTCAATAAGTAAGGTGGGATCAACTCCCAAATTCTGGAGTGATCCAAGCTCATGCTGAAAGTACGGAATAATTAATTCCAGCGAGATCTTTGCTGATATTAGATCTCGATTTATAAAGATTGGCGAATCTATCCACACTTGAAGTATCTTTAGCAATGTATCATTATGTAATTCGTCTAGTTTATTTGAATGTAGCAATTCCCGGAAACGCTTTTGGAAACCAAGATAAACTAGAGAATCGAAATATCCCAATATATTCTTTTCAGACTTGATATCTAATTCCTTGTACTTGAAACTCCACTCAGACAACTTTTCAGTCAATCCGTTAGGTGATTCTTGAGTAAAGAACTCATCGAACAAACTCTCTGAATCACCTCGTATAACACTAGCAAATATAGAACCTAAACTCTGATGATCTTTTAAAGATAGTAACTTGTCTAGCACGTTTTCCTTTGGTTCTTGAAGCAACAGTAGGATTAGTTTTGCCTGTGCTATTTCGTCATTTTCCTTGTCAAGGTTTTTCTTAACCTCAGCAACTTGGTACTTAATGAATGTCTCCTGCTGTGCAATTCCATTCAATTTTGAATTCACCAAGCTCAATTTATTGTAAGCCTCTACTATTTCACTGCTGTCTCTTCGGTCTAGGTTGTCAGATAATTCTTTATATTTTAGTGGAACTGGGACATTCTTCAGTTCTAGCTCTTGAATAATGTCAAATAGCGAAACGCTTTTCTTTATTTCTCCTTCTTCATCACTAGAATCAATATCCATTTTGTCATCGTCTTTGACTTCTTGTTTCACCTTCTCATCGATTCCACCCACTCCCAAACCTTGGGGTCTCAATTTCGTTTGAATGGGATTCACTATGCCCGTATTCTTCGTTCCAAGACCCTGGCCTTCTTTATAACCCATCTGGAACATTAACTTAGCACCAATCCCGTATTTTTGCATACTCGGTGGGTTTTGAGGAGACTTGTCTAGCCATGACATTTTGGTCTTCACATCCGGCTTCGACCCAGTCTGTTGACTCATTGGATCATCCTTGTCTTTACCGTTAACCTCTTCTTCTTCTTCTTCTTCTTCTTCTTCTTCTTCTTCTTCTTCTTCTTCTTCTTC